>SNQJ01S0051762.1:32748-47683 GCA_010110895.2 Picea sitchensis
AACCAGATCCCAAGTCTGGTTCTCGAGGAGGGAGTTGTACTCCTCCTGCATGGCAGATTCCAAAAAGGGATTTCTAGCAGCCTCGCCATAAGACCGTGGATCTGAAGACTGAACCAAGAAAATATGCCTAGAGGGCAATGGTTCAGTGGAAGTGAGTGCAATAGGAGGCTCCTTGAAATCAGATCGAGTCCTCCTAGTATCGACTGGATCACCGACGAGATCCCTTGCATCCTGAATAATAGTCTGTGCCCACTTGGGCCTCTGCTCTGGCTCTGCAACTGCATATGGATGCTCTGACTCTGCATATGATTGTACTGACTCTGAATCTGAATCTGAATCATCTTAGTCCTATGAATCAGAACTCTCATCTGAAGAAGAGTCGACATGTGCATGCTCATCATCTCGGTCAAGTGGAAGAATGAAGGTGTCTGCATGCGGCTGCTGAGGTGCATGCAAGACACTTTCCTCGAATTGGACACTACGCTCGATGATGAGATGGTCTGAGGAAAGATCAATAAGAAGATATCCCTTCACACCGTCAGGGTATCCAACAAAAATGCACTCAATTCTCTGTGGATCAAGTGCCTTCCTCTTTTCAGAGGGAATCCAGGCCCATGCATGTGAACCAAAAATGCAAAAGTGGGCCACTTCTGGTTTGAGGCCGCTCCAAGCCTCGCAGGGGGTCTTATCCTTGACAGATCTACGAGGAGATATATTTTGGATGTATGTTTCAAAATTAAGTGCTTTGGCCCATAGTCTCTGTGGTAATGACTTTGCATGCATCATGCAAGATGCCATCTCCTTTAGGTATCTGTTTTTCAGCTCAGCAACTCCGTTTTGCTGCGGAGTATAGGGAACTATGTGCTGCAACTGGATCCCTGCCTCATGGAAAATGTTATGGATCTCATGATTTTCATAATCTCCTCCATTATCAGTTCAGAGGACTTTGATCTTCTTTCCGGACTGTGTCTCAACTAGGGATTTGAAATCTTTGAGGTGTTGAAAGACCTCGGATTTTTTCCTGAGAAAGTAGATCCATGTAAAATGTGAGAAATTGTCAACAAAAATGAGAAAAAACATCACTTTGTTGACAGATGGATGTGGAAAAGGACCCATGAGTTCACTGTGGATCAGATCTAAAGGTGTGGAAGCTCGCTGATACTTTCCCTTGTCGAATTTCTCTTGAGGGTGTTTTTCGAGAACACATCCCTCACATACTCCCTTGGAGAAATGGATGTCTGGTAGACCATCAACCAATATGTTCTTGCTAAGTTGTTGCATGTATCTGAAATTCAAATGTCCAAATATTTCGTTCCATATCCTACTACTTTCATCAACATGAGTAAGCAATAAAGAAGAATTAGGTTCAATGAATTCAGAAAATGTATACAATCTAGACTGATGATTTACCTCACCGGTAGAAACCCTGGAGTTGGTTTGCATGTTGTAGATGTCCACGACATTTGGTGTGAATACAACTTTCTTTCCGGTGCCATAATTTTTCATTTGATATACAGAGAGAAGGTTGACAAAAATTTTGGGAACATGCAACACGTTCTTGAAGCTTCCATTGGTGAGTTCAATCCTTCCTTTGTCGGTGACTTCGACAGAAGAGTTATCCCCCATCAGAATAGGAGGACCTTTGCATGCATCCAATGAAGAATATACTACTTTTGAGGCAACCATTTGATGTGATGCCCCTAAATCTACGATCCAAGCATCAAGAGAGGATTTGATGGCAATCAAGGCATGGCTAGAATTTCCTTTCTTGGGATTCGAATCTCTTGACTTCTTCTTCTTGGCACCCTCAGGGATGTAATCTCCAAGCTTGTTTTTCTGAAGTATTTGAGACATTATATCTATTTTATTTTTCATGCATGTAGATTCTGGATGGAATCCTTTGTGACAGTACATGCATTTCTCCCCTTTTCTTCCCTTTTCCCCTTTGGATTCGAAGGAATTGGTGAAGGGTTTTGTGTACCCTTCCTTCTTCAGATGTGCATGAGATTTCCTTTTGTATTTATCTTTAGATTTATGATATTTATGGCTTCCATCTTGCACAGTGAGTGCATGCACCTTTGGGCCTTTGATTTTTCCCATGTTGATGAGCTTGGTTTTCTCTTGTGTCAGGGATTCGATAAAGTCCTCAAGAGAAGGCATCTTCGAGGTTGCTCCAGAGGAGAATATGACATAATGGAATGTGGATATGAATACAGAGAACTCAGGACCAAGTTTGGAGATAATGGTGAGGACCATTTTTTTCTCCTCCTTAGAGTTGCGACAACAAATCCTTGAATTTTGTCAAGAAATCTTGGATATTGTCGAATATTTTTGGATCCAATGTCAGAAATTCAACCTCCAAAATTTGTCCCCTCATCTCATCTTGTTTTCAAAATATCCCTTTAAAGTTGGTCCAAGATTCATTGGGAGTCTTACAGGAAGATATGTGAAAAAGGAGATCAGGAGAAATAAGACTGCAAATTGTTCTGAATGCTTCATCCATTCGATTTAAGTACTTGGATTTTTCTATGGATGATGTTAGTTCTATNGCTTCTGAGGCATCCATGTGATGTGATGCTCCTGAATCTATGATCCAAGCAATCAAGGCATGGCTAGAATTGCCTTTCTTGGAATTCACATCTTTTGGCTTCTTCTTCTTTGCACCCTCGGGGATGTGATCTCCAAGGTTGTTTTGCTGAAGTATTTGAGACATCAGATCTATTTTTTTTTTAATGCATGTGTGTAACGTTCCCTGGGCCAACCTTAGGCTGAAGTTCGCCACTCCAGAGCAACCACTCATGCTCTGACACCAGTTGGTAACATTCTTAGTAATCAACTGAGTTATGCCACCTATATTTACTTTTTAAACTGCATGTAGCTAGGACATATACACAAACCATTCTTGTGGAAGCTTTAAAGTTAAACAACAATTTTCTTTCTATAACATACGACTTTTATATGGAAATAACAATAACTACAAATATGCAGCATTTACAGGAATTACCCATAAGCACACAAGAAATCATAATCACATATATGCTAAAATCGTAACATAGGCATGTAAATAACAAAACATCATATCATTTTATCATACAATTGGTACTTATCTTAGAAAGACTATCACCAACTGCTTACAGACCGTCCATGAACCTCCCATCCATATACTACATTATTCATCACTCTCAACAGTGAGTCACCCCCAAGCTGGGACTGAACTCCACCCAAGGTAAAGGGCTCCTATCCAGGCTAAGGCTCAAGGAAAAAAGGAAATACTCTGTCTCAGGTGCTCACTCAACTAACAACCTACAACCTCTCATTCCCCACATGCATGTCCCACCCAAGGAAGTGTGCCCCTTCTCTACTCAACAGTCCCTCGGTTGCCCCACTTCCCTTCCAGGGATTCAACAACGGGCCGGACCGAAATTCTTAGAGCATTGTAGCTGCAATTTAGCACCTTTGAAAACCAATCCCCAACAATTCTCTCACTCATAGAACTTCTCACGGGCCTGACAACCCGCTTCTTCAATCCCGCTCCAAGCTAACTAGGTACACCAACCAAAAGGAGGTATGTGAACAGGTTTCAGAATGGTGAAATGGTTGTCTCAAGGATAACATAATGCGTGAGTGAAAATGTTCATGGAATCATTGACTGGATAACTGAGTGTGTACAGGAATCACTATGAACTCTTTGTGAAAAAGTGATGGTGAGAATGATGGTCAGGATCTGGTCTGGAAAAATCCCCCCCATGGAAAAGATCACCCAAATGAGCTAAGTCCCCCACGATATGAATGCATGTCCCCAACTTAACACTTGTCATATCGGAAGTTACTTTGGTCCACTTGTCTCCAACTTTAGAACTTAGGATAAAATAATTATCCATACTTTACGTTTCAGGAATATCAATATAATATACCCTTGACTTTTGGCCCTCCCTTTCCCTAACTAGTGAAGTTCAGTCCCCCATCTCTTTTATTGTGCTCAGTCTACGCGCAACGATGTATTTATATTAGTCATGAGTCATGTACAAAGTAGGTGCATTGGCCCTTGACATCAAGGCGTTCTGGCCTAATACCAAAACATAAGCATCCCATCTCATAATAATTGACTCATCAGCCTATAATACGTATCATATACATGAGGCTCATTGTCCTCCATACTGTGCACACCTTAGTTATTGTGCACGGTATCCTATGATGTGCATACTACATCATTTTACTACGCAGTTCATGCGCGCACTATGCCACATGATGTGCATTACCAAATGAGGTCAAAACAGCTCACCATCTTAAGTATATTTATATTACATTTGAAATTGGGTTCGGTTGAGGGATATTACAATCCCCTCCCCTTATTTATGCACTGTCCTCAATGCATCATACACCCATATATAACAGAGTTTCAAAAATCTTCAAAAAGATGCGAGTATTATGTTTGCATTGCATCTTCATGCTCCCAAGTAGCATCCTCAGGACCGTACCAGGTCCATTGAACCTTTACAAGCCCTACGGCTCGGTTCCGGAGCTTCTTGACTTTCCGGTCCAAAATGCGCACCGGATGCACTTGAAAAGCGCCTTCTTGCTCCACCTGAATCACATTCCAATCAATAACATGATTAGCATCGGGTATATATTTACTTAGCAATGATACATGGAAGACATTATGAACAGACATAGATGCATGCAATGCAATCATATAAGCAACTGGACCAATCCTCTCCAGGATTTCAAAAGGCCCACAAAATCTAGCTGCCAACTTGGCGCAACTTCCCAACTTCAGGGAACTCATGTTAGCTTTCACTTTCAAGAAAACATGATCATCCACTTTGAATTCTCTGTGGGTTATGTTCTTATCGACATAAATTTTCTGTCTGTCTTGGGCAGCTTTTAAATTCTGCTTAATTTTTGTCATCTGGTCCTCCGTATCCCTGAGAAACTCTGGCCCAACTACTGTCCTATCAGCTAGATTATCCCAACTCACTGGAGTATTTCACTTTCTATCGTAAAGTGCTTCAAATGTGCGCATCTTTAATGATGCATGATACCCATCGTTGTACGCGAATTCTACCAAGTGTAGGTAGTCTTCCCATTTCAATGGTTTTTCCATCACATACATTCTCAGTGTATCTTCTATCACCCTGTTCACTCTTTCTGTCTATCCATCAGACTCGGGATGAAAAGTTGTACTAAAGTTCAGATTCCTTCTGAATCCTTTGAACAATCCTTTTCAGAAATTCTAGGTGAATTTCGGGTCTTTGTCAGACACATTTGTTTTAGGAATCTCGTGTAATTGTGCCACTTCCTTCATGAAAATATTAGCAACCTCTGCTTCCTTGTGTGTATTTTTCAGTGGAATAAAATGGTCAGTTTTCGTATTCTTGTCCACCACCACCATGATCGAATCATGCAGCTTGCCTGTTCTAGGCAATCTCGTAAAAAATCCATTGTCACCACTTCCCATTTCCATTCAGGAATGGTTAAAGGTTGCAACAACCATGTTAGGTGTCTATTCTCATCTTTCACTTTCTAGAATTCCATACATCTAGCGATGTACTCGACGATCTCTTTATTCATACCTGGCCAAAAGTAATGGCTCTTGATCGTTGCCACGGTTTTTTGATATCCAAGGTGCCCTACATAAGGAACATTATGCATTTCATGCAAAATCATACATTTCAAGTCTTGGACATTTGGAACAAAAATCATGTTCTTGCGCAACAGTATTCCATCTATTCCCAACTTATAATCATCCACCTTCCGAAGTATCTTCCCTTGCTGTAACATTGCTACCAATTCTCTATACTACAGATCTGCATTAGCAGCCTACATAATTTTTCTTTTAACATCAGTTTGGTACATGCTAATGGCTGAAGCATGTAACTCATGCACCTTCCTACTGAGTGCATTAGCCACTTTATTCTCCTTCCCTTTGATATGCTTTATATCAAAATCATATTCGCTTAGAAATTCCAACCATTTTCTTTTTCTAGCATTTAGATTTGGCTGATCAAATAAATATTTCAGACCATTGTGGTATGTTCTTAGCTCAAACCTCTTTCCCATGAGGTAGTGTCTCCATTTCCTCAAGGCATGCACTATGGCTGCCAACTCCAAATCGTGAGTGGCATAGTTTCTTTCATGATCCTTCAACTTCCTTGATTCGTAACATAGGAAAAACCCATTTTGACTGAGGACTCCACCAAGTCCTTCATTACATGCATCAGTGCATACGATGAAGTCTTCTTCTAGGTCTATGATCCTCAATATTGGAGCACTTGTCAATAATTGTTTCAAGTGTTGGAAAATTCTTTCACAATCCAGTGTCCACTGAAATTTCACCCCTTTTCTTTTCAAGGAAGTGATTGGATGTGAAATCTTTGAGAATCCTTCAATAAATCTTCTATAGTAACCTGCAAGACCCATGAATGATCTCACCTCTATCACATTCTTCGGTGATGACCATTCTCTAATGGCCTCTATCTTCTCAGGATCCACTGCTATCCCATCCTTTGAAACGATATGCCCCAAATAATGAATATGTCCCTAATAAAATGAGCACTTACTCAATTTGGCATATAACTGTCATTCCCTTAATACTTGCAACACCATCCTCAAATGATGTTCATGCTCTTCCTTTGACTTGGAATATATAAGAATGTCATCCAAAAAGACAATGACAAACTTGTCCAAATACTCTCTGAAAACACCATTCATTAAGCACATGAAAACAACTGGTGCATTTGACAACCCAAATGGTACCACTGTGAACTCATAATGACCATATCTTGTACTGAAGGCGGTCTTGCTAATATATTCTTCTTTAATTCTTACCTGATGGTATCCTGATCTAAGATCTATCTTTGAAAATATCTTTGCATCCTTCAATTGATCAAAGAGGTCATCAATCCTTGGTAGAGGATACTTGTTCTTAACAGTCACTTTATTCAACTGTCTGANTTGGCTGATCAAATAAATATTTCAGACCATTGTGGTATGTTCTTAGCTCAAACCTCTTTCCCATGAGGTAGTGTCTCCATTTCCTCAAGGCATGCACTATGGCTGCCAACTCCAAATCGTGAGTGGCATAGTTTCTTTCATGATCCTTCAACTTCCTTGATTCGTAACATAGGAAAAACCCATTTTGACTGAGGACTCCACCAAGTCCTTCATTACATGCATCAGTGCATACGATGAAGTCTTCTTCTAGGTCTATGATCCTCAATATTGGAGCACTTGTCAATAATTGTTTCAAGTGTTGGAAAATTCTTTCACAATCCAGTGTCCACTGAAATTTCACCCCTTTTCTTTTCAAGGAAGTGATTGGATGTGAAATCTTTGAGAATCCTTCAATAAATCTTCTATAGTAACCTGCAAGACCCATGAATGATCTCACCTCTATCACATTCTTCGGTGATGACCATTCTCTAATGGCCTCTATCTTCTCAGGATCCACTGCTATCCCATCCTTTGAAACGATATGCCCCAAATAATGAATATGTCCCTAATAAAATGAGCACTTACTCAATTTGGCATATAACTGTCATTCCCTTAATACTTGCAACACCATCCTCAAATGATGTTCATGCTCTTCCTTTGACTTGGAATATATAAGAATGTCATCCAAAAAGACAATGACAAACTTGTCCAAATACTCTCTGAAAACACCATTCATTAAGCACATGAAAACAACTGGTGCATTTGACAACCCAAATGGTACCACTGTGAACTCATAATGACCATATCTTGTACTGAAGGCGGTCTTGCTAATATATTCTTCTTTAATTCTTACCTGATGGTATCCTGATCTAAGATCTATCTTTGAAAATATCTTTGCATCCTTCAATTGATCAAAGAGGTCATCAATCCTTGGTAGAGGATACTTGTTCTTAACAGTCACTTTATTCAACTGTCTGAAGTCAATGCACAACCTTAGTGTTCCATCCTTCTTTCTCACAAACAAGACTGGGGCACCCCAAGGTGACACGCTTGGGCATATATACCCCTTCTTCAGAAGTTCTTCAAGTTGCATTTGCAACTCCTTCAATTCTAGTGTACTCATTTTGTAATGAGTCTTTGATACTGGCGCTACTCCAGGCATCAAATTTATAGAGAAATCAATGTCTCTCCTTGGGGGTAGTCCGGGTACCTCCTTGAACACATCCTCAAAATCTTCTAGGACTGCATAATCTTCCAAATTTGGCACCTTATCTTTAGGTGTCTCTTCCAAATGAGCCGCAAATATTTGACATCCTTTTCTGTAACATTTCTTCATCTGAAATGCTGAAATTTCTCTAATGGTTACTGCTTTGGGAATTCCTTGTACCTTCCTTAGTTTCCCTTCCTCATCTAGGCAAGTAAATGCTTTGTTGTGACAATCTAAGAGAGTGTGGTGTTGTTCCAACCAATCCATCCCAATTAGATAGTCATAGGAACCTAAAGGAAAGATGTTCAAATACGCTTTGGTGTTCAATCCATTCATGTCTATGAGGCATGACTTAACCATCTCATTAACTTTTCTTCTAGCTCCTGTAGCCAGTTGCACCAACCAGGATTTCCCATGCTTGCTTCTTGGCAATTGCAAACTTTCCACCATCTTAGGGTCTATATAACTATGACTAACTCATGAATCAATTAAAATAGCAAGGGTTTGGTTGTTGATCATACCTTCCACTTCAATCGTGTGGGATTTATACTATGCTTGCTTGTTGTCCAGGGCTGCATAAATCCTTGCAACATATATGCCCATATCCTCTACTATCTCATCCCGTTGTACATTGTGAACATCCCTACTTTTTTCACCTCTGTGAGGACAATCTCTAAACTTATGGTCCCCTTTACAACCCCAACATTGCATAGGTGGTTGTCTTGGCCCTTGACTCCCTGTGTCAATCACTCTGGGTCCTTTATGCGTTTTCTTCCCTTGTGGATTATTTCTGAAGAATGGTGTCTTAGATCCCTTCTTCATCTAATCAATCTTGAATTTCTTATTGTCTTCCCAAGCCTTTTGGAAAGCTGGTTTTGCTTTCTGTTGATCATATAAGCATTTAGCTCTCCTTATGGTCTCTTCTAATGTCTTGGGATCATCATACTGTATTTTTTCACTGATGAACGATGGAAATCCACTTAAATACCTTTGAATCTTGACTGTCTCATCCTTGATGAAAGAGACATACTTCAGGAGTTCCAGAAACCTTCTCTCATATTTATCTATGGTTGTACTTCCAAGCTTAAGTTCAAAGAACTCTTTCATTTTCTTGTCATAGTACCTTTTAGTTAAGTACTTCTTCTCAAAATACTTCTTGAATTCCTTCCTAGTAACACTTTTCTCTACAATGTGTTGCACCTACACAAGTTGATCCCACCACATGGAGGCCTTTCCTTTGAGTTGATAGATAGTGATTCTACCTTCTGCGTGAGAAGAATAATTATGCAATTGAAAATATTTCCTCATGCCTAGCAACCATGTTTCTGCATCTTCATCCTTTTTGTGCTCACCATCAAATGTAGGAGGTTTTATTTTTTTCATTTCTCCTCGCAGCTCATCCACCCCAGATCTCTTATACCTTCTAACAGGGGATAGACTGGAGTTGTTGCCTGCTCTCTTATTGGAATGCCTTAGGGAATGATGGTGTGTCTACTAGCACTTTTTATTTTTCCTTTCTTCTCTGAAGATTTGTGACTCTCAAATTTACTTGAGTCACTCTCCTTAACCAATTTCTGTTATATTCTGTTCAAACCCTCCAATAGCTTCATGTTGAAGTCATCCTGTTGCTCTTTGGATTTCATAAGCCTTTCATTATCATCTTTATGGATTTGGACATCCTTCTGCAAATTCTTAATGGTCTCAGCCATATTCATATCTTCATTCCTTTCTTCTCCATGTCTATTGGAGTTCGTTCCTTCCATGCCCAAATGGACATCCACCCCTCTGCTCTCATTTTGTTGATTGTAATTCCCCTGTGCTTCTTCCATTCTTATGGACTCCGCGCTGGTTTTATCTGATCAAGTTGTTGTTAATTCTGCAAAATGTGTATCCATCACAACTTATTCAAGCTAAATTTCAACAATTCATGGGAATAAGCACCTTTTGATCCTATATACACATCAGAATTATCTCCCCCGATTTCCTGGTTTTATCACCATGGAAATTCTAGATAAGACCCAAGTCTCGAAAATACAGATGCGCAGTGCCTTCAGAGATACACTTGAGCAAGAAGGTGGTTTGCCGAAACCACTTTCACCAAGATGCGGTATCACGTGTCTCAATATGTCAAATCCACCACTCGTGGAGCGGGCGACGGCTAGTCAGATCACCCTGCTTCACTCGTTCGTTACTTCGCAACCATGTGATATCAGCTAAACGCTGCCATGTAACGAACTCAAAAGCTAATCATTCGAAATGGATTGGCCAAGCATGGAAACCCAATGCTCTTGTACGTAATCCGTCCGCGCTTCATAAATGGAGTTCTATAATTACCACTCCCCAATTATAAAGATATATGCGTATCCATAACCGAAGTAATATCCAAACTGCTCGACTTCTTGCTCTCTGTAAAGACACATTTTAGTATCCCCAACTTGAGATACATGGACAAGGCTAAGTCGAGTGTGATTGGTTATTCGAGCAACATGCTAGACTTTCCTGTGAGTAAGGAGGAAAGGGTCCTTGCGCACATTTTAGCAACTAAGTTCCACACAAATCCGTCTATAGACTCACGATTGGAAGATAGGTTGAATCCCACTATAAATTATTTAGTCATCAACAAGCCAGCCGCTAAGAAGAAAAGGAGCAAGCGGCAGAAGAAGGAGGAATCTACAGTTGAAGCAACCAAAAGTGTTGGAGAGAATCAACTGGTCTGGTTAGACTCTTATTTAAAGGTGGAAATCACTAAGCTGAAGTAAGTCTTCAGCCAAAATAAGCATGTCTCAGCGAATTTTGAACAGTCGGTAGCGGAGGTAAAGAGTACTAGAGATGATAGGCATGTTCTTAAACAACCCTTTCTCAACATGCTAATTGTTGTCATCCTCTTTTTGTAATTTTGTAATTATTACGATTATATAAATACAGAAATGGATTTTAGACTGTTTTATCACAATTTCTAACTGTAATGTTATGAATCTTGTTCTCTTTTATAGTAAGTTTTTCTTATAATCTTATATTTTATTTTCATCTGTCTAAATCGGAGGAAAATAAAGTTCGGAATTCTTTTGAATTAATTAATGCATCGATGCAATTCTGTGTTTCTTTTTCTTTTATTATGATGCAATTTAAACTCAGACTCATCACCTTCCAAGTGACTTCGCATGCACTAAACTATGACATGTTCATTTATATTTAACGTGCATAGCAATATCACAAGGTATAACGCTTTTCCACGCACCTAAATCTATTGTGCATTTCTTCTTCGTCGCACCGACTACTTACACGCACTACTCTGGCATCATGCGCCAATACCTATTACGCACAGTTTCAATACCGCGCACCGATATTCCACATGCATTTTCGTCCTATGCATGCACCGTGTCAAGTTCAACATATTTCATCGCGCCCAAATATCTGTGCACGCTACTTAATACATTGTCGCGACACAACTTATACTCATACTTATGTGTGTACCAACCAAACTCATCTGCATTAAGCAATACTCGCACACCCCATGTGCACCTTACTATGTGTGTGCTCATCGCGCAAGGTTAAATTCAACACATACATCTACACATAATAATCTTCCATGCAACGCCACAATTTACCGCACACACTGGCACGCCAACGTTTTCCCGCGTGGTGCCAAAATTTACCACGCGCGCCAGTACGCCAACCTTTTCCAAGGACACTCCGTGACTCCAATTCTGGTCACTTCGAAGTTACTTTTCTGTGAATATTTGCTTCAACTGTACCCCTCTGGCCCATCTAAGCTCAACAATGAACTTAAGCTCTGATACCAATTTGTAATGTTCCCCCGACCAACCTCAAGCCGGAGTGCGCCACTCCAGAGCAACCACTCATGCTCTGACACCAGTCGGTAACATTATCAGTAATCAACTGAGTTATGCCACCTATATTTACTCTTTAAACTGCATGCAGCTAGGACATATACATACAACATTCTTGCAGAAGCTTTAAAGTTAAACAACAATTTTCTTTCTGTAACATACGACTTTTATATGGAAATAACAGTAACTATAGATATGCAGCATTTACAGGAATTACCCATAAGCACACAAGCAATCATAATCACATATATGCTAAAATCATAACATAGGCATGTAAATAACAAAAAAACATATCATTTTATCATACAATTAGTACTTATCTTAGAAATATTGTCACCAACTGCTTACATACCATCCACAAACCTCCCAGCCATAGACTACACTATTCATCACTCTCAACAGTGAGTCACCCCCAAGTTGGGACTGAACTCCACCCAGGGTAAAGTGCTCCTATCCAGGCTAAGGTTCAAGGACAACAGGAAAGACTCTGTCTCAGGTGCTCACTCAACTAATAGCCTACATCCTCTCATTCCCCACATGTATGTCCCACCCAAGGAAGTGTGCCCCTTCTCTACTCAACAGTACCTCAGCTTCCCCACTTCCCTTCCAGGGCTTCAGTAACAGGCCAGACCGGAATTCTCAGAGCGTTGTAGCTGCAGTTTAGCACCTTCGGAAATCAATCCCAAGCAATTCTCTCACTTAGAGAATTTCTCACGGGCCTGAAAACTCGTTTCTTCAATCCCGCTCCAAGCTAACCAGGTACACCAACCAAAAGGAGATATGGGAATAGGTTCTAGAATGGTGAAATGGTTGTCTCAAGGATAACAAAATGTGTGAGTGAAAATGGTCATGGAATCATTGACTTGATAACTGAGTGTGTACAAGAATCACTGTGAACTCTTCGTGAAAAATTGATGGTGAGAATGATGGTCAGGCTCTGGTCTGGAAAAGTCCCCTCCATGGAAAATATCACCCAAATGAGCTAAGTCCCCCATGATATGAATGCATGTCCCCAACTTGACACTTGTCATATCGAAAGTTACTTTGGTCCACTTGTCTCCAATTTTAGAACTTAGGATAAAATAATTATCCATACTTTACATTTCAGGAATATCAATATAATATTCCCTTGACTTTTGGCCATCCCTTTCCCTAACTGGTGAATTTCAGTCCCCCATCTCTTTTATCATGGTCGGTTTGTGTGCAACGATGTATATATATTAATCATGAGTCATTTACAAAGTAGGCGCACTGGCCCTTGACATCTAGGCGTTCCGGCCTAATACCAAAACATAAGCATACCAGCTTATAATAACTGACCCACCAACCTATAATACATATCATATACACGAGGCTCATTGTCCTCCATACTACGCGCACCTTAGTTACTGTGCGCGGTATCCTGCGATGTGCATACTACATCATTTTACTACACAGTTCATGCGCGCACTATGCCACATGATGTGCATTACCAAATGAGGTCAAAACATCTCACCAGCTTAAGTATATTTATATTACATTTGAAATTGGGTTCGATCGAGGGATATTACAATGTGGATTCTGAATGGAATCCTTTGTGACAGTATGTACATTTCTCTAATTTTCTTCCCTTTTCCCCTTTGGATCCGGAGGCATCGGTGAAGGGTTTTGTGTACCCTTCCTTCTTCGTATGTGCATGAGATTTCCACTTATCTTTATCTTTAGATTTATGATATTTGTGGCTGCCATCATGCACAGTGAGTGCATGCGCCATTGGGCCTTTGATTGTGCCCATGTTGATGAGCTTGGTTTGCTCTTGTGTCAGGGATTCGATAAAGTCCTCAAGAGAAGGCATCTTCCAGGTGGATCCAGAGTTGAATCTGACAGTATGGAATGTAGATACGAATACATAGAATTCATTACCAAGCTTGGAGAGAATGGTGAGAACCATTTGTTTCTCCTCCTTCGATTTATCAACCCTGCAAGCTTTGAGTTGCGATAGTAAATCCTTGAATTTTGTAAAGAAATATTGGATATTCTCGAAGATTTTTGGATCCAATGTGAGCATCTCCACCTCCAACATGTTTCCCCTCATCTCATCCCGTTTGCCAAAGAGCCCTTCTAATATGGTCCGGGCTTCATTGGGAGTCTTACAAGAAGATATATGAAAAAGGAGATCGGGATTTTTCTACTTGGATTTTTCTATGGCTGATGTCGGCTCTGGATTTGTATTCATGGTTAACATGTACAACCCTTTGGACCAGAGATGTATGGATATTTTCTCCTTCCATGCAAAATAGTTGTAAGGTGTAAGAATGAATTATTTTTGGAATTCCATCTTTCTGTTGTCTTCAATCTTTTGTACCTACAAAAACATTTGGTGTAGATTTTGCTTAGCAGTATGTCAGCTCTGATACCATGTAAATGTGTTGAACCTGCACATAATATATCTAGCTAAATAATAAGACACACATTTGCAGAGAGAATTGGAGAAAGAAGAAGAAGGAGAGAAAGAATGGAAGAATTCTCATTAACTATTGTGAAAAATGAATAGTTTAGACATGATATTCTTTGTATAACTCAATCAGTTTGACTTGAGGTGAACCAATGCGCCATAGTGGTGGTCTAGAGTGATTTGGACACACACTAGTAGTTACGGGAGTGAACTGCCACCTATTCTAGTATCTCAGGCAGTTACGGGAGTGAGCTACCACCTAGTTGAGTTAACTAGTCAACTAGTCTTCAATTAACTGACTGAACAGAGAGTAGTGAGGAGTTAACTCATGGAATCAAGGCTAATGCGCCACTCTAGTGATGCTACCAAGGCATGGTCGAATTATCATGGTGATGATCCTAATGTTGCATGGTGATGATCCCAATGCAACATCTAAACTCAACTCAACTAGTCAAACTGAAGTGTCAACTGAAAGAGAATATTCTCCAGGTGGAATATTCTCTCCTAAAA
>SNQJ01S0051762.1:47733-64042 GCA_010110895.2 Picea sitchensis
AATATAGGAGACTGGATAATGACTAATTATGACTAATAAACAAGGAATAGCCTTAGTAAAAATAAATCCTAGGAGTGTGTGAAGTAACTCCAACAATGCTTAATAGAAGGAAGGCCCGACATGTAATCCATGGAGATGGATTCCCAAGGTTGACTAGGGGTAGGCGGGGGAATATATAGCCCTTGCTTCTTGATGGTCGGTTTGGAAATGGTGCAGGCAGTGCAGGATCTGATGTACTTCCTGACATCATATTTAAGGTTTTTCCAATAGAAATACTTCTGTAGCACCGCCACTATTGTTTTGACCCCGAAATGCCCAGCGACCCGACTGTAATACGCCTACCAAATCATCTTGGCACGCTCGCTTGAAGGAACAAAAAGGTGTCCCAGGTGAAATAGTAGTGCATCATGGAGGTGAAAATTTGGAACTCGGTTACCCTCCAAGAGCGTCTTGTATGTGTGGCCGAATTCTGGACCGTTCTTATAGAGAAGTGGCCAATTAGAAGTCTCGTGCCCACAAGAGTTGAGCACGGTGGTTATCGCCATGATCGGTGGTCGGCTGAGGAAGTTTGCAAAATTATTGGTGTTTCCCTTCTTGTACTTGATGTTCAAATGAAATTGTTGTAGATATGTGGACCACTTCTTATGGCGATTGTTCTACAACTTCCCTTGTGTTTGTATGAACTGCAGGGGTCGGTGGTCTGTGTGGATGATCATTTCCTTCTCCAAAATGTAATGCTTCAATTGTCAGCAAACCTGCACAATGGGATACATTTATTTTTCATTAGTGGGATACTTTCAGACTATGTCACATTGTGATATGCCACTGGATGCCTCTCTTGAGTAACAACTGCCCCAATAGCATAGTCAAAGACATCTATCTCAGTCTCAAATGGTTGTTGCAATTCTGGTAATGTGAGCACTAGGGCACAACAGAGGCAATGTTTCAATTCTATGAATTCCTTATATTGATATTCTGACAAAAATAATTTTGATTTCTCTCCTCCCTTGGTGACTTGACTCAAGGTCCAAGTGATATGAGAGAATCCCAACACGAACCCGTGGTAGAAATTAGCAAAACTGAGAAAGTTGTGAAGCTCTGTTAGAGTGCACTGGGTTGGCCAATCCCGGATGACTTGGATCTTGGTTGGATCCACATGCACCCCACACTCATCAATAATGTATCCTATATACTGAACTTGGGTCATGCCAAAAGTGCACTTCTCCAAATTGGCACACAACTTGTGTTTCCGCAGTGTTTGGAGGACTTGTTGGATGTGGTGGAGGTGCTCTTCCCAAGTCTGGCTGAAGAACAATATGTCATCCAAGTACACTACTACAACTGAGTTGGTGAATGGCCACAATATGTCATCCATCAGCCTCATGAAGGTTGCGGGAGCATTCGTCAACCCGAAATGCATGACCAGTCATTCGAAAAGGCCCTCCTTGGCTTTGAAGTTAGTCTTGCACACATCAGATGGTTCGATTGGTACCTAGTGATACCCAAATTTCAAGTCGATCTTGCTGAAATATTTTTCCCCTTTGAGTTGGTCTAGAAGGTCATCAATCTGTGGGATCGGGTACCTATTCCAGAAAGTGATCTTGTTCAGCGTCCGATAGTCAATACAGAGTCTCCAAGTCCCATCCTTCTTCTGCACCAACACGATCGGGCTCCCACAGGGCGATGAACTTGGCCAGATGTGACCTTTATGCAACAACTCCTGGATCTACCTCTTGATTTCATCGTTCTCTAGAATAGAGCATCGATAGATCATTCCATTGGGCAGCGATGCCCATGGGGTCATATCGATAGGGTGTTTGACCTGACAGTGCAGAGGCACCCCTGCGTGCGAGGTGAAGATGTCCCGGTACTCCTCCACGACCTTGTCCATTTGTTTTTGTCGTGCAAACAAGCCCTATTTGGAGGTTGTGGCCACAATATTATTCTTTCCCTTATGGTGGATCATCAAGAAAACAAATTTCTCGGTTTTTGAAATGAGCTTATTGCATTGTTTTGCAGTAACCAAAGAGATAGTGGCAGGCGGTGGTACCTCTGGTATCCTGTACAACTTATTTCCCAAGGTAACAATAACAGTGCAAGGTCAGGACTCATACACAACATGTCACTTCCACAAGTATGGTTAGCCTAATAATACATCACAAACATCAAGAGGAGCAATGTCACATAATACCTCATGGGTGAAGGGCTTGATGTTGTAGGGAAGGCGACACTGTTGACTGACGCGGAGATCCCATCCTTGGTGAAGCCACCCGATGGTGTATGAATGTGGGTGTGTTGTGGTATCCAAACCCAACCACTTCATGACCTCTTCTGAAATGAGTTTCTTTTAGCTTCCACTGTCGACAATGAACTGTAGCGGGGAACCCTTACCCACATCTGGGAGTGGAAGAGATGCTCCTCCTCCTCTAGATATTTCAGTTCTTCCTTTTGGATCTTCATGGTGGCAACCATGTCATTGGGCTCCACATCAATAATATGATTCCCTCTTTCATTCCCCTTCTCAGGTTCTGATTCAATGTTAGAGCATGCATTTGATTCAGAAGCCCTCATCTCGGCCACCAGTGACTGTTTGGCCCGACACTCACTTGTGTTGTGAGTGGAACTCTTATGTAACTCACACCACTTTCCCGTGTCCTTCTTTAGCTTTGCGGTGTGGTTCTTTTCTTGTGGATTTGGTAGGTTTTCTTGAGCCACCATGCCTTGGCTTTGTCCTTTGTTCTGCGGTTTGGGGGCACCTTTCGCTTTCTTTTGATTCGGAGATCCAAAGTCTCGCTTCTTCTATTTTAATTTTTGCTCAATCTTGGCAGCATAACGATATGTCGTACCAAGCGAGGAGATGTTGAGGAACTCCATTTCCTCCTGAATGTATCTGTGCAGACAACTGTGATACTTCAGCGCCAAATGTTTCTCCGAATATTTGATACCCAAATTTGTGCACAGGGTATGGAACAGATTCGTCGGCTCATGCACATATTGATCCCTTTGTTGCCACAGCATAGTCCATTGTATGTACTTGTCCTCATAGCTCCCCACAGGATAATATTGTTCCTTGATGGCGTCTAGGAAAAAATTCCAAGTGGGTATGGTCGATAACAGAGAGGGTTCCTCCTCTTCCTTTTTCTCACAGTAGGTTTCCCACCAGTCCTTGACATGGGGGCCAACTTTGAGCAATGAAAAAATAATCTTCTCTCGGTCAGAAAAGTCATGAACTGAGAATAATCCTTATAATAGATTCAACCATCTATCTACGACATCTTCATCTATTTGGCCATCAAATATGGTAATGTCAAAGTTTATGTGTACCTTAAAAGGGGTTGCGCCTCTAGAGTGGTTGTTGGATGCATATGCGCCGCCAATCGGAAATCATTGAAGGATCAGGGCGAATTTATCCATCATCTCATTCCTTTTTTTTTCAAGGGCCTCCTCGAGCAATATTTTTATAGGATCTCCTGCTCCCTCGTCTTTCTTTTTCATCCCCCATGGGCAGTCGTCGGGGTTTGCAAGGCTGATCTTGCAAAGGTTCAACCAGATCGAGCCCTAACTCCTTATACCCCGACCTCATTGGGGACATGCAACTAAGGATCGAGAAAGAGCAGACCGCTATGATACCACTGATCTGAATTTATGCAGGAACAAAATAGAATACACAAATCACCATGAATACAAATTTGCAATGGAAATAACACTTCATTTCATTAATATCAAAGAATTGAAATTTGTTTACAGACAGAATGGAAATAAACTAGCTAGGGCGTTGGTAGCTTATCTCTGAGAAGAGATGTGGCTGCTACAGGCCTCTGAATTTTGTGTTACAATGAGGCTCGAAGGACTATATATTATTGAGAAACAATGGAAACCCTAAACATCCAAAAACCTAACCCTAGGAGATGAAACGCTAGAATATGGGCCCCGTCGGGGTAAATTGGTACATCAATTTCCCGGGGTCATAAATTTGGCATACTATCTTTGTTTGATGCACATGATACATCATTAGAAAGATATATCCGAGGAATACACTTCCAAAACACGAATATCGAGTCTGAAATGGAATCATTTTCGTTGGAGGTTTAATGCCCAAAAAACTTCGTTTAGGACCTCAAAATGGCTCTGGAAGTTTAGGTCCCAAAAACTACCAAAAATAGTAAATTGTGCTACAATTAAGGAAACTGAAAAACTGAAAGAAACAATGGTGGGGGTCCAAGTGGAATAGGCGGGTGGCCACCAATATCCACCTGGATCAGGTAGTTTTGAGCAATTTAAGGTTTCCGCATTGATTGGTAAGGTGGAGGAGGGGAGTGGTGCATGGTCCATGAATCCCCCCTCATCATTGGTTCATGGAGTGTGGGGGGAGGACGGGTGTCATTCCACCCTCTTTCCCCCTTTTAATATATATAACTCGATACATGTGAGTTGGAGAGGGAGGGGACGTAACTACAACACCCCCCCCCCCCNATATGTTAAAAAACATTTTATTACACCTACACACATTAACTGTGAGGGAAGGGGGGCTTAACAAAACTCCACCTCCTATTTTGTATTTTTAAATTTCAATTAATTATCATTTTTAGTCAAAACCCCTTATGATTTTTTTATAAAACCATTCAACCTTTCTTTTTGAACACACACATGAACCTTTTATACGATGAAACCAATGCGCAACGAATCAATACAAATCAGAATGCAACACATTGATGATGCAAAAACATGAACTAATCCATGATATCTCAATGATCATTTCCAAGTTCTTACAACATGACATGACTGGAGCTCCTCCAACATTCAGAGACTTACCTCAACCATCGACTTGCTAGCAAAGGAAGTCACATATTCCTCAACAATAAACCTGGTACTAGAGATAATCACTTGATCTTCATTGATACATACCAGAGCAATGTGTTCCTTCTTCATCGATACATTTTGAAGTAGTTCATGTCTTCCTTATCGATACAGGAGTTCGTGCTTTTGTTGTTGAAACAGGGACAGGATCCTACCAGACAACCTTTTGTATTTTAGCTATAACTTTTGATGTTGATGTTTGTTTCATGCATTCCTTATACCATTGGAAAGGTATTTCTAAGATATACAACTTCTCAATTATATGATTTGAGAAATTCCTCAAAAATTATTCACATTTTTCAGGATTAACATATGGCAGATGGTCAACATCCCCTGAGAACATAATACCTCGACCAAGATCAGAGGAACCAGGAATTTCACTCAAGGAAGCATATATAAACTCTTAATTAATTTATGTTTCAGTTCTATAGGTTCAAATGTGTGATTTTGATCATTGTTTTCAAGGTTATTTTTTGGGCACTAATTTATTGCATGTTGAATGGTGCTAGGTACTGATGCTAAAGGAAGTTCATACTCCCCAATATGGATAGGTAGTGTGTGAGGGAAGCAACCATGAAGCAAAAACTGCCACACATCAAGAAAATATACGAGTATGCAGTAGTACCCTCACAGACACAATCTAACATCGAAGATGATAGAGCAACAACAAAAACAACAATTGTCACAGCAACAAGGGAGCAACAAAAGGGAATCGAACTCGATTGGCCAAAGAAGAATTTTGGATCCCATTATGGTTGAATATCAAACCTGAAGTTAGGAGCATTTTCCCATGTCAAAACCAGTCTTCATGGTGGGTGAGGTGCACTATGACCAGAATATATGATGGCCCACCAAGTGAGGTGCAATATATTTGAAATGTAATTGCATATTATACATTAAATCATAAGCATTTATGTTGACCTTGTTCTCTCATCATTACGAAGGGGATAAGGACACAAGTTTGTAAATCATGAAAAGTCATAGGGGGGAGGTGGAAGGCCAAAAGTCAAGTTGAACTTCAATAAATATGTGGATTGTATCCAAGTAAAGGGATTTTGGCTCTTGGACCTTTCATGTGCTATTGTTGAAACTGTTAACGAGGAGAAACTTGTTTGGCCAAGCTATTTTCTGGAGAGCTTTGATTCGCGTGTTGGAAATATTGTGAACTATTCCTTTGTGTTTTGGCTCAACACTAGGGTTGTGTAAGGATGTATTTCATATTGTATACTACTCTTATGTATGATGGTTTCATTCTTATTTTTTTTCTTCGGAGAATATTTGTCTAAATTTGTGGGCATAGGGTTGATGTATTTAGCATCGGACAAGTACTTCCACATAGGCTCGATGTCTAGAATGTGGCAGTCATTTTTAATGCCTCTCAGAACCTTAGGAAATTCACTTTATGAGGCAATTATTAAAGTGAATGACTTTTTAATTAATTAAGATCAATTAATTTAAATGCCTAAGTTCTTGGCATTAGTAACTTAAGTGAGTTGATTAAATCCTATCCATTAGATCTGAAGTGAAGGTGGGATATAAATCTCATCCATTGATCACTTTAGAGATCTAGGATTTAGGGTTAACTCAACATAATAAAAGGTGGCCTAAGTGAGAGGATGAGACACACACAGAGTGAGGAGATCTCATTGATTGGGTAAAGAGGATAGTTCATCCAACTGTATAGGAGCAAGGGGAAAGGAAAGGAGAAAGGGGAAACAAGGGAGATAATAGCCAGGTAGGCTTGGCTATTAGCTATTATTGTGTTTTTCTTATATGGGCCATTATCCTAGGATGGGAGCCCAAGGATTTTATCAATAGAATCAAATCATATCTAGTTTTCCCTTCGGGGTTTTTTCTGGGGGTGTTTACCCAAATATCTTGTGCAATGTGTATGGTTTTAGTTTTATGTTTCTAATGATATAATTCATTAATAACTTAGTTGTGATTTTAATTAATAAAGTGATTTTTCAATATTATTAGTTGGGTGATCGGTTAAGGAAAATTAACATGGTATCAAATTTTTGGTTCTGTGAATTTGCAGCGTAGGAAAGAATTAATTTTGTCTTCAAGAGCTGCGGTTTAAAAATTAAACCCATAATTTAAAAAAAAAAGAGAGAGATAGTCATACAATCATACATACGATCATCATATAACAATTGTTGTATGTACGGTCATTGAATGCTACAAAGAAGATACGTGTGGGTTGTCAAGGTTGAGCTTGTTGGACAATATGTAGATCAGATGTGTGTGGAGGTCTCAGAATGAGTTGGAGGGGTCAAGTTCAAAGAGCTGCATTGCACAGGACATACGCTTGTGTTGATGGACAAATATGACCATATTCAACATGTATAATGAAAGTAAAAGAAAATAAAACTAAAAGAAAAATCTAAACAGTGGGCCCAATTATAAATAGTATATGAATCTAAGTAAAATAAACAATGCTCTAAAGATATAGATCTTTAAAAATATATATTTAATTAAGCCAACTAAAAATGAATTATTAAACCTAATTAAATAATTAACACGGACTTATAATCCCAACAGTAATTCACATACATATTAATCACTGAAATAATGTGTCAAATAAAAATGAAATTGATTTAATTTATCAACAATAATTAACTAAATCAACATGTAATATCATCAACACATAATCCAATTAAAACTTTGATTTCAAAAATAAACAACTCGAATACCAGTAATAGTACCAAATACCGATTGCTTGTATTAATATTCAAAGTCATAAAGGGATTCAGAATAATGTATTAAAACTGAAACTTGTACAACATTGTATAAGCTCTGTTTTATTTCCAAAAAATTGAACACTCCTCTCTCATTGTATTTCCTTCACTGTTTTATATTGAAGGAATTAAAAAACGGAAATTAACTTCCATAACCATAAACAATTATCCATTTAGAATGGGAAAATAGCAACATTTTTTAATTCTCCAAACTAAATTAGCTAAGTATATAAAAATAAAAACTACTAATTTGTCAATGTCTCGAAACTAATTTTCTCATTTCCCGCATTTTCCAAGACATTCTTTTTACACCTGTAAAAATAAAATAAAAGAAAAACATAAATTAAAAATATAAAAATGAAAATTAGAGTTGCTACAGAATTTGAAATTATGTAGCTACTCTTTTATTAACTAAAATTAATGAAAATGCAAACTTAACTAAAAAATTCTAAACTCATACCAATAACCAAAATATTTTAACCCTACCACTAGATGGGATGACATCTGGCTAGTCGGAGCAACTTGGAACTCATGCAGCGCGGGGAGTTAATACCCCCAGCCACTAGCCTCACATCTAGTTTGCTCAACATGACTGTAATTCATGTTGCATTAATGTTAGTGTGTTGTTGTGCTAAAGGAAATTTAATGCATCCCTGTGCAAACCAGTTACGAAGCAATGGAGCAGGTACAAAGCACTTGGTTGGCGTCACCTTCATCTTCATGGCGCTCCTCTCGATCACTTCATCGGTTTCTATGAAGGTAATCTCCCAAAGGCACTCTCCCATTCATCATTTTCTGTTGGATATCATGCTCTTCTGGTATTCCAAGCCTCCTATATGCAGACACTTTCTTCTCCATCCAGTGGCCTCTATCCCACTGTTGGTGACCATCCTCAGTCTTTACCTCACCTGTGCCGTGCCTCCAGCATGCTCTTCATTGGACCAGAACTTTGGTTTTCCTCCATGCCCCCTCCTTTGTTGTAACTCCTCCACCATGCCCAGAGAGAGGGGTAAGCCCAAAAGAGGGTCGACTTATTGCAACTTCATATCTCGACGCAACCACCCTAACCCCTCGCATCCCTCTATTCTTCCCACTAGCTCTGCTAGCACCGACCAAAATTGGCTTGAGATTTCTCAACCTCCCCTTAGTGCCCTGAATTTGCCTCCTCTCCTATCTGATACCATGATTGATTCTAGGAGCTTCCAAGTTGATGAATAAATTCCTCCTCTTGAGATGCAAACCATTGAAGCTCCTCCAGTGTCTTTCATCATCACCAACCCCCCATCTCGCCCAACAATGGAGCCAGGAGGCTATGTGGTTGAGGAATAAATTCCCCCCAGCTGGTTGATAGATTGGATAGCCTGAAATACCACCCATGGATTGGCCATGGAAGAAACTCCACCAACATATTTTGATGCAAGAGAAGTTTCTCATGAGGAAATAGTTGGGAAAATTGACCAGCCTCTGCTCAACCCACATCGTTTCTTGGTGACCACCTTCAGCTGATATTCGAGATGCTTCAGAACCTGGAAGACCAAATCCACAATCATAGCATCCTTATTAAATGCATGGACCTCTTGTTCAACTCACTGTCAGTTGCACCGGCTCAGAAGTGTTGTCTGACTTGCAGCCAAATGTTTGTCTTCACTTACAGCAATGAAGGACGCTCGGGTTCGCCACACCTCTAGCTTCTCTCTCATTTTCTTCCACAAGAACCAACTACAATTAATTTTGGTTTTGAAACAAATTATGGTGTATGGCAATAGCCACGTCATGTTTTCTGGCACTAGCCATGTTTTCTGGTCTATGGCACTAGCCACATTATGTTTTTTGGCATTAGTCATGTTTTCTAAGTTTTCCTGTAGGACACTTGTTCTGGTTTCCATGCATGTGGAAGAATAGGTGGAAGACTTTGAACATTGTATTGGCATGATGTTTCTTTAAGGTAATACAATATCTTTTACTTACAAAATATATATATATATTAACCCTGAGTATTGTTGGGAACTGTCTTGAAATCAGAATTAATGAAAATATTAACTTCTGGAGCCTAGAGAGTTAATGTTAACTGCATATTTTTTTTTATCTTCTTTGAACCCTGAAACTTGTCTTCTTTGTCTATAGATCAAAGCTCTATTCTCTGATCTAAGGAGTTGATTTTCTAATTCCAAATCAATTATATTAGCCTGTAACACTGGAACCACTGAATAATATTTATCCTTCCAGAAGGAAACCTCCAGATTGGGACCGGTTTCAGTTCTTTCATTTTCATTTTCTTTAGTAAGATTTTCAATTGGTTCTTGTGAAGAAATGTGTTGTGGGGAAGAGACTTCCTGTTTCGTAACCAACTCTTCATCATCAACATGTATAGGAGAACTAGATTTCGAGGTTTTCCTAGACTTATTTATGAACATTCTTGAAATTTTTCTTCCTTGCCTCTTGTTCATAAAATCAAAAAAAATAATGGAATCATCATTTTTTTGGTAACAGGTGGTTTGCATTCATATGAAATCAAGGAAAATACGGTTTTCTTGGAAGCTTCGGAAGAAGCTTGAGGTGCTTCACTGAAAACACATGATTCTGGGCTAACGTTAAACTTGACAGTTTGACTGCGAGTAACCCTCATGGTGTTTTTCAGGGGAGAAGAAACATGAGGGTAAGG
The DNA here is from genome assembly GCA_010110895.2 of Picea sitchensis. Classification (NCBI taxonomy): domain Eukaryota; kingdom Viridiplantae; phylum Streptophyta; class Pinopsida; order Pinales; family Pinaceae; genus Picea; species Picea sitchensis. Next base: position 57,994 of record SNQJ01S0051762.1, read on the forward strand.
TAGAACGAAACATTCTATAGGATCTGGGGTTTCCTCCTGAGAAAGATGAAACTATGAACCTATTTCAAAATTAACCTGAAAGAGATTTATTTTTACGAATTTTTCCCAAGAATCACCATTTTGTTCTAACTGAAATTCAATAAGATTTTTCACTAAACAGTGATGAAAGACATTCCTTTTCAAACTGAGACTCTTTCTCTAATAGAAATGTGCCATTTTTATTTAACTAAGGATATGGGCATACCTTTATAATTTTATTTGCATTCGGGAGAAACCAGAATTTCAGACCAAGGAATCTCCTTCACCCTTTTGGTTTTAGACCATCATTCTCCTTTTAATGGAAATTTAGTAGTTCTGGCTATTATTTCTTCATCTAGCTGTAATTCTATATCCCCAATTTTGGTGCGTTGACCATTAAAAGTTCATACGAAAGATTTGGTGACCTGCGCCTTATGACCATTAAACATGTGCAAAAAAATTTAACCATCCAACCTTCTCAAAAGTTGGAAAATAATCTTCCTAAGATTCAATAAGCTTGACAATGGGTTCTACTATGGAGATCATTCCCATATTAACAACATTTTACCACACTATAGTTTGGAAAACCCTCATTAACAGACCCTCTCTTGCAAATGAATGAAAACAAAGTTTCAATTCTTGAAGCAAAACCTTATTTTGAGGAAGACACAACATAGGTGATAACTCATGAATACAAAGATACAGTTGAATGCTATACATGGACATGAATCAATGCACTTCGGGAAAGGAGTATTGTATGTATGCAGGTTGAAAGGACTCTGAATTAATGTTCCATTACTTCATTTCAATTTATGATGTTTGGATCAAGCCTAAAGTACCACAACAAAATATTAAACAATTGTTTGTAGATCGTGAAAATCAAAGTTATGACAGGCCAAGTAGGATTTCAATATATTATGATCGATCATGGTTTAGATCATTGGTTTTAAAATCAACAATAAATAAATAAAAATTGTAGCTTGTCAAATATTGTAGCTCTTTGAAATAAGAAGAAATCATAAGTAATATGTGAGATAAAAACATTTGAAAACCAACATTTTAATCAAAACCTTTATCATCCAAAATAGAAGATTTCATTAATGATTGAATGAAACTCAAAGAGGTTAGGAGTATGTCCAAAATTTTCAAAACCAAAAACATTATTTAAGTAAAATAAAAATTCATTTTTCAAAAATGAAGAAAGAAGGGTCCCAAATATTTATTTATAATACAGAATTTGGGAGGTTGTTGTCTTCTACAACAGGCTGTTAAAGAATTGATCAACGTATGGGAGAAAATGGGCTATAAGACATATATGTTGTGTGAGGTATAATAGTATTTGTGTAGTACAACAGTCATCGGCATGGGATAGACCAAGATGTGTGGAGTTGGTGCATAAGTGATTCAGCTAAGGGAGAAGGTTGTGGGAAGAGGTCATAGGTAGTGTGGTCAGGGTTCCAATCAGGAGTTGTAGAGGTAGATAAGCCAACAACAATGACATGGTAGAGTGGGTAGGTGAAGGGGCCGAGGAGAAACCTCCAAGTGCAACATGTCAAAGGCTTAGGATCAGACGCAAGAGAAAAGTATAGAAACTGGAAGAGAGTCATGGCTCAGGAAGCCAACAGTTGGTAGGGTCAGTTTTCATCCATCCAGTAGGGCCACAAGGATGAGATATTTTTCGGTAAATAATCCGAGCAGCGGGTAGGGGTCCAGGCAGCCCCAGGAAGCAGGGTAGATTTATGGGCAATGGGAAGGAAATCGGGGCAGCCTCGAGTAGTAGGAAAAAATATTTGGGCAGTGCCTAGAAAGGACTTGTGCTACACATAGAATCATATGAGCATAAACAAAAGGACAAAAGCATCCCCAAGAAACCTCAGGCAAGGGTTCGGGCAGCAGTAAACAAATCTGAGGAGTGGAAAGCATGTCTAAGCAGAAAAAATTGGAGTTTTTCAGTAGGCTCCAGAGATGGATGCATATAATTTGTGGTTTGAGGATAGGTTATACGGGGTGTATAACTATAGTTTGTGGAAGGATAGGATCATGTTAGTGTTTATGGAGAATGAAATTTGGTATTTTTCCAACTCCATTGTGGCCCCATCAGCGGATCCAAAAGATATAGTCATCCATAAACAAAAGGATATGAAAGCTAGGAGAATAATTATAGATGGAGTCAAGGATCATTTGATCCCTCATTTGTATAGAAATAACTTAGCTAGGGACATGTGGGAAGCTCTAAATGGTTTATTTCAGAGTAAGAACGAGACTTGAAAAATGGTGCTGAGAGAGAAGCTCAGAGACACAAAGATGATAGGATCAGATTCAACGATAACTTATCTTACCTGGATCCAACAAGTTCAAGATGAACTGGTTGTAATCAGGGAAGTAGTGGATGATTCATAGTTGGTGAGGACAAAACTCAAAGGATTCACAAAGGATTGGATTCCATTCATCAAAGGGATCATGGCATGTGAGAAGCTCCCTTATTGGTGAAGGTTGTGGGATGACTTCACTCAGGAAGATATTTGAGATGAAGATATGAATGGAGGTTAGTACAAGAATGATGATGAGAATGTTTCTCTTGTCATCCAAGCAAATAAAAGCAAGTTCAAGAAGTTTGTGAATGGATAGTCTACCTCTCAAGATGACAAGAATAAGGACATGATCAAAGTCAAGTGTTATGCATGTCACAAGTTTGGGAATTATGCAGGTTAATGTATGAACAAGAAGAAGGGTGGAAACAAGATACAACTAGAGGTAGTTGTGTTGGTAAAGGATCAAGTGGGTGAGTTTTCCAATCATTTTGAACAGACATAGTTCTTACTTGTTTCCTAGAATTCCTTAGGAACCATACTAGTTGTTGCATGGCTAATAGATAGTGGATCCACGTGTCATATGATAGGAGCATGAGAGTTGTTTTAGATCTTCACAAAGTCTGACTCAAATATCCATGTGGAACTTGGTATGGACACCAAGCATACAGTGAAGGGATCTAGGATAGTTTCATTCCAAATGGAGTTAGGAGGCATGTTGAGAGTGATGGATGTGCTATGGGTTCCAGAACTCAAGAGGAGTGTTCTCTCAGTCTCAACGATTGAGACGAAGGGATTTGACGTAGCATTCCAGGATGGACAAATCACAAAGGATCTAGCTCAGACAGAGAATTTGTTCTTGGCGTTAGAGAGAGAAACTTGTATAGGATAAAGGGATAGCTTATGTGAGCTATGGAAATCCGAAGAGTGGTAGAGAACAAGGAGTGGGTAGCTCTGAAAGTTGAACAACTCAGAGGGAGTCAACCTTTAGGTTCGGGAAGGAAGGAGAAGCCTTCCAAGTCTGTCAAGAAGGATTCAAAGTATGAAATGACCATGTAGGATCCTCATGAGCAAGAAGCTTCTAGGAGCTTGATCAGAGGGAAGTCTTCAAATAAGGGTCCAAGCAAGAAGGCAGGGATAGATTTCATTTTAGAGGGAGCAACCAATCGTGTGGATTGGAGAGAAGCCAGGGTAGCAGCGAAGATGGAGCCACCTCTAGGTGGTAGAAGTACCTTCCTTTCTAAGAAGGAGTGCCAATGTTTTTATCATTGAATAGGTACTTCCACATATGCTCAGTGTCTAACATGTGGAAGTCATTTGTAATGCCTCTCAGAACCTTAGGAAATTCACTTTATGAATCAATTATTAAAGTGAATGACCTTTTAATTAATGTAATATTAATTACGTTTGATTCCTAAGTTATTGGCATTAGTAACTTAAGTGAGTTGATGAAATCCTAGCTATTATATCTAAAGTGAAGGTGAGATCTAAATTTCAACCCTTGATCACTTTAGAGATCTAGAATTTAGGGTTAACTCAACGTAATAAAAGGCATCCTAAGTGAGAGGATGAGACACACACAAAGTGAGGAGATATCATTGATTAGGTGAAGAGGACAGTTCATCCAAGTGTGTATGGGGATGGACCAAGGAAAGGAGCAAGGGGAAGCAAGGGAGATAATGGCCAGGTAGGCTTGGCTATTGGTTCTGATTGTATTTTCCTCAGATGGGCCATTATCCTTGGACGGTATCCCAAGGATTTTATTAATAAAATCAAATAAAATATGGTTTTCCTTTCAGGGTTTTTTCCAAGGGTGTTTACCCAGATATCTTGTACATTGTGTATGGTTTCATTTTTATGCTTCCGTTGATTTAATCCGTTAATAACCTAGTCGTGATTTTAATTAATAAAGTGATTTTATTTTGGATTATTATTCAGGTGCTTGGTTAAGGAAATATAACACATAGAACCATAAATGATTGTTTAAATGCTATATTATTCTGAGGTTGCAGTTATTTATTCATATTTCTACCTTTGATATGTGCAAACTATTTATCGGGCCATTGACAAGAGCATGGTTGGTCCTATGTTTTCTTTTTTGTTACCTTAGTTTTGTCCAAACACATGCATTTTAGATTAGTTGCATTTCATTCTTTAGCTTAGAAAACATTCATCGTTGGACCAGGTTGTAATCAGTAAACCCAAAACCAGAAATGGTTGTTGGGAAAGAATATGGATGGGTTCCCTATTCCAAATGGTGAGGTATAATTGGGACTTCTTAACGAGGGTAACCCCAACTGTTGACAAAGGGAATTTTTCCCGCGTCAAAAAATTCCTAAAGAAACTGTGACACTTTCAATCTAAACTCAATTAGTCCTAAGGACATAATTGCAATGAAAAAGTTTCTAGAAAATGTTGTATCTCAACATTTGAGATTTCATGACTTTGCAATGTATCACAACATAATCATTTTAATACTACACCATATCATAGACTTGAAATTTTATAGACCTACGACATATTACAAAGTTGAATATTTTGTACAATTGAATCCTATTGCAACTTTTCATAAGAGGGAACTTTAAAATTTTGTGAAACACTTAAGAATTGATCGGGATAAAAGTTAGTGAAAAATAAAGCAATCCAAAATATAAAAGAAAAATTCAAAAGTTGATGGAATTCTTATAAGAGTTAGAGACTTGTTCAAAGCAAGAAAGTGAAAATTTCTCTAAGTCATGATATGAAAGATTGAAACAATGGTTCTCTTGTATTTATAGAAAATAAAGAATGGAGGGGCCCCAATTTTTTTCCCAAGTGACATGACAAAGACAAAAAGTAAGGGGAAATTATTTCCTACTAAAAAATTGGCGACACACTAAGCAAAACTATGTATCTCTACAAATTAGTTGTTAGATAATCACAGGTGCTTGGGAGACAAAGAATTACCTTTCATGAAGAATATTTGTGTTGGTCACATGGGTTCCCACCATAACATGTACATTAGATCAAATAAGTGAGAACCCACATAAAGATTTAATAAATTGCTATCTAGAGCCACAAGGACAAAAGGATGGATTTTATTTCCTAACTTAGTTCTACCTCAAATTCCTACATAGTTCCACATGGTTGCTATAGATAAGGGATGTTGAATATTTACTCTTGTTGTTTTATTCTTGTTCTCTTAGTGTTTCTCCACTGTGAGTGAGTGTCCATACCCCTGGTGGAGTCACTCAGTTATCACATGCCTTTCTCCACCAGCAGCAAGCATCCATAGCCCCGATGGATATACTTGCATGTCCCACATGATCTGAAATTCCTTTCCCAAGCCTTTACATTTTGATTTTGTTTTGAGAGAGAGGTATATGGGGGATATCAATAACCCTTTAAAGGCATGTGGGATGATACATGTGTTGGAATTATTGTCATTGATTGCAAATGAAGAATGATGTCATTGATGTCATACTATGGCATTACAATACACATAGTATTTCCAATATGTGTGTGTGTGTGTGTGTGTGCCTACAATTATATTTAAAAATGGGTACATGTGAAAAAGTAAAAAGTGAAATGGTGGTTTCAAACCCATGGGTTTGGGGTTTTTTCCCATGGTATTGTGAATTAATTATTTAATTAAGGAACATGTCCCTTCATGAATGGTTATGAAAATGTATAAAAAGAGAAAGCATTGAGAGAAAGTGTGTGTGTGAAAAATGGATTAGCAA
>SNQJ01S0051762.1:70551-86621 GCA_010110895.2 Picea sitchensis
CAGTATAAGAGTGTGCTCAACAACATTTTATTTGAGAATTGGTTTTAGATATGCATGAATGATAATAAGCATCTTCCTTATATGTATAACCTCGGACACTATATCAATTTCTAAGTAAAACATCAGTCATTGTTATGTGAATGGGAAAAGCCTTGGAGGTGACTAGTAAGCCACTCAAAACATGAGCTCTAAGCTATTTGATAGTCATATATTTTCCAATTTTTGTTCCAACATCAAGTTGATATCTCAAATACCAAGCTTCAGGTATTAATCGAAGACAATTTTGTGAACTAGTGTTTTATTTGTTGAGCTCATAGAAAAGTTCCATGGCTCTGATTATTTATGCTCAAGGTTCCTAAAGAAATCATGAAACATTCAATGTACACTCAAATAATCATGAGGAGAGAATTCCAACGAAAAAAAGAATTGAAAAATGTTGTATCACAACATTTGATATTTTGTGACTTTGTGAAGTATCACAATATAAGCATTTTGATACTATGACATATTGCAGACTTGAAATTTTATATACCTACAACATATCACAAAGTTGAATATTTTTCACAATTGAGTCGTGCTAAAGCATTTCATAAGAGGGAACTTTGAACTTTTTTGAAACACTTAAGAATTGATCAAGTTAAAAGTTAGTGAAAAGTAAAACAATCCAAAAGATGAAAGAGTGATTCAAATTTGATAGAATTCTGAAAAGAGTTAGAGACTTGTTCAAAGAAAGAAAGTAGAAATTTCTCCAAGTCATGGTGTGAAATCTTGAAACAATGGTTCTCTTGGACTTAAAGAAAACAAAGAATGGAGGGGCCCCAAAAAATTTCCCAATTCACATAACAAAGACAAAAAGTAAGGGTAAGTTGTTGCTTGTTCAACAATTGGTGACAGATTAAGCAAAACCATGGATCTCTACAAATTAGTTGTTAAATAATCGTCGGTTTTGAGGATACAAACAACTACCTTTCATGAAGAATCTTTGCTCTATTCCCATGGGTTCCCTCTAGAACTTGTACTTTAGATCAGTTGAATGAGAACCCACTTCAAGCTTGAGTAACTTACTAGTTAAAGCTACAAGGGCAAATAGATGGATTTTATTTCCTGACTTAGTTCTTACTCAAATTCCAGCACAGTGCCACAAAATTGCTACAAATAAGGGATGATGAATATTTACTCAAGTTGTTTTATTATTATTCTCTTGGTGTTGTTCCACTACCAGTGAACATCCATAGCCCTAACGGAGTCATCCCAGTATCACAGGCCTTACTCCATTTCTAGCGAGCACCCATGGCCCTGACAAAGATACATGCATGTACCACATGGTCTTAAATGCCTTTCCCAAGCCTTTACCTTTTGATTTTATTTTGAGAGATAGGTGGACGATGGATATCAGTAACCCTTTAAATACATGTGGGATGATACCTATTATCTAATAACGGGTTTTAGATATGCATAAACGATAATAAGAATATTCCTTGTATGTATAACCACAGACATTATATCAAATTTTAAGTAAAATATGAATCATTGTTATGTGAATGTTTGAAGCCCAAGAGGTGACTACTAGGCAACTCGAAACCTGATCTATGAGTTTTTCATAGCCATCCATTGTCCAAGTTGCGTTCCACATCAAGTTGATAGCTCAGATACCAGGCTTAAGGTATTGATCAAATATAGTTTTGTGAACTATTTATTTACCCATTGGGCTCATAGAAGAGTTACATGGATTTGATTATCTATGCTCATAGTTCCTAAAGAAATCATGACACTTTCAATGTACACTCAATTATTCATGAGGATATAATTGCAATGAAAAACTTTCTAAAAAAACGTTGTATATCAAAGTTTGAGATTTTGTAACTTTTGTTTGTATCGCAACATAAGAATTTTGATATTGTGACATATCGCAAACTTGAAATTTTATAGACCTATGACAAATCGCAAATTTGAATATTTTGCACAATTGAATCCTTCTACAACATTTCATAAGTGGGGACTTTGAACTTTGGTTAAACACTTTAGAATTGCTTAGAATAAAATTTAATGAAAAGTAAATCAATTGAAAAGATGAAAGAGCAATTCAAAAGTTGATGGAATTCTATAAAGAGTTAGAGATTTGTTCAAAGAAATAAAGTAAAAATTTATCCAAGTCATGATATGAAATCTTGAACAAATATTCTCTTGGACTTATAGGAAATAAAAAATGGAGGGGCCCCAACTTTTTTTCCAAGTGATCGTTGCTAAGAAAAAATGTGAGGGGAAGTTTTTTCTTACTCAATAGGCTCTTGGTATAGCTCTTCTATGGCATGTATTATGTTTTCATGGCTCTATCAAGTTATAGGTATTGAATATTAGTAGTGGAGAAGTAACTTCTAACTCTATCATCCCCTAGAATTCAAGGTTTATGTTTGTTGTCTTTTTTTGTGTCTCGAAAGAAAGGAACTTACCCTTTTTTAATATGGATATTGATTGTCAAACAAGTATATGTGCTCCATGTGAAAATGAATACATTCTTAATAATATGAGGAGGGTTGTGCATCAAATCAAAGACCTCCAATTAGTAGTCTCGAATATCATAAATAGAGTGTCATCTTAGTTAGAGTCCTAATTGGTCAAAAATGAAGAATTAGAGGCCAAGTTGTTCATTCAGGGAAAATAGATTGAGAGGCGTACAACAGACCATGACATGCCATCTCATTTGCTCTCAAGACTAGTTATAAGCTCACAATCCATGACTTATCCTCTAAAGGATTCAATTAGATCTCTTAGAGTTATGGTTATGGAATAATATTTAATTCAACAAACCTAAGAGAAGATAAATTATGAAGAGGAATATTTGATTCCAAAGAAAACATCAGGTAGGAATCCCACTTGGTAAAGATAAATAAAAAGATCATATTTATATGTATTTTCAATCAGTGTTTTTGCTAGGCTAGTACATTAGAATACATAGCTATAGATTTTTCAATTTTGTGTTGAAAAATACAAGAAATATGCGGATTGTAGGTAGGATTTTTACATTTTTTGGTAGTTTTGAATTTTTTTTCTTAGACTCTCTTGTTTTGAATTGTATTATATCATTATATAATGTGGCCATAGATTTATTGTAATACAATTACTATACATTTTTGTTTATGAAAAAAAAACTCATTTCCTTTGGAGATCTAGTTTGAAGGATTTTATTAGGGAGAGGATCCTTCCAACAAGAATAGAATTTAGATTGGTTATTACCTATAAATCAAAAAGCAAGGCCATCCTATTGTCAATATTTCTAGTCATGGTTTTCCTAACTCCACATAGTAACTCTTGGGAGTTTATTCTAGATATTTTCCAATTCCTTTAATGTTTCAATAAATCAATTTTCACCTCATGCATCCTCAAGGATCCAATGAATCCCAAAACTTTAGTATCAAAAATAGTGATGTGATATTCCAAGAGACTTTTTCCCCTTGACCTTTACTCTAGAAATTTGAAGTTTCCTAGTATCCTTGTCATAACTTGCATAGTACATAATGACAGAGTTATCCTCAAAGGTATGTAACTCTTGTTACATTACCTCATGTGTTATCATATTGTTATTCTCCAATTGCATAATCGACCAAGCAACAAAATGATCATAATCATCATCAATCTCCATATTTTTCACATTTTCGTCAAGTCCTCCAAGCTTGTCTCCTTTATCATCCTTTAGATATATATTCCTCTTGGGAATATAGGAAATGGTGTGTCAATTTTCCTACTTAAACTTTAATAGGGTCTTCCTCATCACCACCATCACCAAATTATTTAGTTGTATTCTTCCTATCACCTCCACCAATACGAAAAACAAGAATTATTCTTGGGTGCAACCAAGGTATTCCCAATAGAATGAGATATATATCCTCCTATTCCACTATATCTAGAATTTCTTATCTATATTCCTTTATGGATTAGCTCATCAAAAAATCCATGGATTTTTTACTCCTAGAGGATATTCCTTTTTAATCAAGTATTGGAGCTAACCAAGGTATGAACATCATCAATAAGAATTGGTTCCTTAGTCTTGAAACTAGAGCTATATATGGGAGTAAATAACCTATCAATTCATCTATATTCTATATCATAATCCTCATTGTCTCTATTTCCTTCTACATGTTCCTCTACTTCAAGTAAATAGGTATTATAATTTACTGAAATCATGTGGGTTTTAAAAAGCCCTTTGGGATCGAAACCCCTAACCATGTATTCTTCCTTCCAATAAAATGAGCTAAAACCATGAGTAATATCAGCCAATTTTTTTATGATTCTCATAGTGAATCCCATGAATTTGAAATGGGTGGTCTTCAATTACTTCTTATTTCAATCAAAGAAAATATACCACTTCCCATGCTACCTGCATACCTTAATCAGAAAGAATCTATCATATATGAATTTTAGAAGGACATAGGGATTCTCTCAAAATACATATAGGATAATATAAGTGTAAATTTTATCATAAAAATATTCCTCCCTCCTTGTGAGGAAATTCCAAGCTTCCATGGTCATCCACTCAAGTTCCCTCCTAGTCAACATATACATGAACCTTCCAAAAAAAGTATCCTAAACTCTACAAAAATGGAAAGGGGTTTTATGCCTTAAAAAAAATGGGCACCAACATTAAATTAGGTCTATATTAAATCAATGTCTTCTCTTGGTTCCAATCTCTCAAAATCATTATAAAAAACCAACACAAAAACAAAGTATGATGGAATGGAAAACCTTCTAGTCTTAATGAAATTTGCCAATTGATGAGAAAACTCATTAGAAATGAGTTCACTCTAGTTCAATATCACATACCTATTTAAAATATAATACATGAAATACAGTGCATACCTAGGTACATGTGTCTTAGTCTCTTTTCCAATTACTTGAGCTAAAAGCCAAGCCAATTCTTGATACAATTTGGCAAAATCACAAACCTTGATCTGTTATGACTTGGAATTGTCTACAATTGGTCATCAAAGTCACTCCTTCAAAATATTAACACCATCTCCATATGCATCCAAGAAAGCATCAACCTCAAAAATCCTAAAAAGATTTGTTGGTTTTGGGAGGAAAATCATTTTTTGTAATGTCAAAGGAGTTAGAGTTACAAGAGTCTCCCATTCCTCTTTTATTTTCACAAGTCTATGTTTATAATTAAATCATTTCACATATAAATGTACCACTTCTCTATAATAAATCATCTTCTCCATGGAACTGACCTTTTCCAACCCTGTTGTTGAAATATTATACTTCTTTTTACTTTCCTCTTACATTTTAGGGTACCATTTATAAGTGGCGGTCCAATGAGGTATCCGTTATTCTAGACAAACAAGTTGATAGTGTATCCACAAAAGCATTATAGCTTCCTTCCAAGTATGATCTTCCTTTCTATTGCAATTCTCTGAACTCACCAAATATGTACAAAAAGACATCCATAGTTAACTCTTTATTCATCCTTTCATAAATGAACACCATTGAATCTCACAATATGTGACTATATCCACCATAAAGAGCCTTGTTCTCGTTTCGTTGTCAACATTTCCTACTTTAAATGAGGATGATACTTGTAATTGTTTAGGGGAGCCGCTTGTAATCCAAAGAAAACACAAAGGGGCATGTGAAATTAAAAATGTTGTAGCAAAGAGATACATTAAGCAAGGGATTCTTCATCTACATGCTAAAAGTCATGAAAAATGAAAAATGATGGAGATGAATAGGAAGGGATGGTGATGAGATTCCACATCCATGAGGAGAAACAATGTGGAAATGTGGAGGTATAGTATGAAAGATAAAAGGGATGGAACAAGGTCTTCTGAATCCACATGAAACTTTGATATGGGATGCAAAAAAGTGGAGGATAGGGAAAGGTGCTTGGTCTTCCCCATTCACATGGAACTTCGATATGGGATGAAAAATGCATAGGAAAATGAAATAATCAAGCACTCGAAATCTTTTGTATCCATAAGGAAGTGATATCTCTCCCCCAATGACGAGTTAGAGAGGTCACAGATTCGACTATCTTGATACCCTTGGGGTTAGGCTCCATAATTAGGGCCAACAGTTTACCATGTTTACCATCCATGGATCATGGGGAAGTACTTGGAGGGTTTTCCGTGAGGATTTCATTGGGAAAAAAAACTTTTGTATCCACAAGGAAAATTCATACAGAATGTATATATGGAATCAATCACCAAATTAACTTTAGTAAGATTATTTTACGTGAAGGACTTGGTAACCTTTTATCAATGTTTTAACAGGGTATCCTTTAGACATTTCCTTGTGCTCTCTCAAGGGAATCTAAAAAAATAAAAACACACTTCACATGACTCAAAAAACTAAGGATCAAACATGTGGAAAAGAAAAGGGGTTGCAAAGAAAATTTCATCAATATTGAATTCATAGTATAATGTGACACGTCTCAAAGGAAAGGGTTGAAACGATCAAGACCCCTAGGACATTGTAACCTTTACTTCTCCCTAAAACAATCTAGATTGACATTTCCATGAATTTTATATTTGGCCACCCTAAAACAAGAAAAAAAATGATAACCATGATTATTGTTGATTACCTTTCCAAATATGCCCACTTTTGTGTCTTACAACACCTATTTAAACCATCCACAATGGCACAAGTATTTATGGATAATATTTTTAAATTACATGACCTACCAATTTCATTGTGTCAGATTGGATCCTACCTTCATTAACTAATTTTGGTAGGATTTCTTTAAATTATAGGGTGCCTATTTGAAAATTAGCATGAACTATCATCCCTAAACAAATGGTTTGATAGAGTTGGTTAATAAATTCTTGGAGACTTATTTGAGATGTTTTGTGTTAGACTGATAGGACCAATGGGTTCAATGATCCCCTTGAAAATGGTGGTACAACACCACCTAGTATGGTGCTACAAAAATGGCATCCTATGAAGTTCTTTATGGAAAAAAAAACACCCTCTATATATTTTCATGTTCTATGCACATCCAAGGTTAAGGAAGTGGATCTCAATCTTAATTCTAAAGCTATCATTATCCACATACTTAAGGACAATTTGGTCTTGGATCAAAATAGAATGAAACAAAAAGAAGATCAGGGCACTCAAAGTACCCCTTTACAGAAGGGGACCAAGTGTTTCTACATATCCATACATATAAGTAGACCTCTCTTAAGGACAAGGGCCACTAGAAACTAGAAACCAAGCTCTATGCCCCCTATCAAATTTTCTAGTGCATTGGACAAGTTGTGTATAGATTTGATTTCTTGACCACTCTACGATCCACCCAATATTTCATGTGTCTTGTTTGAATAAATTGGTAGGGTAGTAAATGGATATTGTAAACCATCCTCTCTAAACTTAATGAAGATGGTTCCATTTGGTTACATACAAAGGACATACTGGACAAAAGAGAGAATTAAGTGCACTAGAACATTATGGTATGAACCAGATTCCCCAAGTATCATAATAATACAACTAAGAAGTAACTCCATACCTTGAGAATGATAAAGAGTCAATGACTAAGAATCCACTTCAAGGGGGAAACACCCCTTTACGATATATCCAATGCACAAGACAATATGTCTATACAATTGTATCTCCTTTATTATAAATAGGAGATAAAGTGAGCATGATGTAACCTACCACTAAGTCAACCTAACCATAACTAATATACTAATAACGAATGAGGGATTATGGCCTTAACACATTGTCTAGGAAGTATTGACATAGTGGAAGGATATGCATCCCAAAGATGCCACCTAGGAACCAACAACAATTTTACAACAATTTCCACACATCCAACCTTATGAAAACATTGTTTTTGAAGGGGGGAGGCATGTTAAGGTCCTACACTAACCTCCCTACTTTAGGATACTTAGTACTTAGTTTTTTAATGTGAATTTTCATCCTCTTTGAATAAGGCCCACTAGGTAGTTGGTGTGGTTAATTAATGTAAAAGGGTCATCCTTATGGAATAAGATACACTAGGTAGTTAGTACTCATAAACGTTGGGACTCCTAGTGGTTAGGGTTTAAGTAGGGAGAAAATAGTTATAGAAATAAGAAGTTATGTTATGTTTTGTCAAGTATTTTCATTGTGTAGGAGTTGTTCTCATTTGGATGTTTCCCCCTTAAAGAGTCTCATAAACATCACTCTATTTCTAGATTATCAATATAAAGGCTTATATTCTACAAGTTCAATACTTGTATTTCTCCTATTTACCTTTCATCATTATATTTATTCTAATATTGCTTATAATTTATTGTTTATGTTGAGTTGATTAAGTACACTACACAATATTCTTACCTTTTAAAAGGACTTCACCACTAATTTTAACTCATCCTTTTTTATCTTAGCCATAATCTCGTCATTGGGTTGTTCATTAATGAACCTAGGGAAATAAGAGGCTACCCGTTATCTTCATTCTAATGGCACTTGTTAAACTGGAAGGTGTTGATAAATTTGCATCTCTAGGTTGCCTTAGTAAGAGATTTGAACCAAGGCTACTAGGAAGGGTATATCCCACATCAAGACTAGAAAAATATATATATGAAGTCCTTTCAGAAGTAAGAAATGGAGAACTTCCAAAAGGATTTGCAATGCTTGAATCATTCAATGACCTTGTTGTTGATATTAAGATGAACCAATATGATTCCAAGAAATTTTCCTTCAAGATGAATGCCTTAATTTTTCAATCCAATAGGCCTATTAAGTACTACAAAGTCAACATAAAAATGCATTGGAAGGTATCTTGCGTTATAGTTGATATATCAAATAATTGATTGCATATTCATTGTTAATGTATACTTTGAAGTATAGTTGCTCACACCATTGCAAAAAAGCATTTAAAAGAAGAATTAGTAATATGGATCCATAGTGAAGCACTAAGAAGTGTTTAAATTTCGGTTTGTTCCATTATCTATAGCCATATCCTCAACATTAGCATACACCGAAATTGGAAGTGATTATATTCATAATTAATCCTCGGTATGAAACATTGTTGTCACGGGTAACTGATGTTTTTTGCAAACAAAAATGGTGATAATAAGCATGTACCAGGATCCTAATATCTACTCAAGGTGTCATTGTTTAGGGTAATCAAGGGTCCTCCTGTATTAAACCTGTAAATTTTTCAAAAGCATGCTCAGATAGACCATTGTAAAGTTTTGTTATGGGAACAACTAGATTCATTTATGGAATAGGATTTTCTGGAAAATAAACAACTTCTATGGCATTGAAAAATTCAAAGGAATTATTTGATGGAATAGAGGTTGGGACCTATGTATCTTTAGTTACAACAATGAGATATTCCTTCAAAACACATGAAGTACTTTGTATTTGGAAACCTATACATTAGACCAAAGTCTTGGGTATATATTGAAAATATGACACTTGTAAGATTGTACTTTTGATAAGAGAATGGAAAGAAATGTAAATGTACCCAATGTTTTCATTCCTGCCAACTATTGAAGGAATAAGAGGACTACTGAGTAAATACTCAAGTTATCAAATAGACACCAAAATAAACATATAGATTCAAAATACACAACTAAACTTTTCTCATGTGTCTCATCAAATTGATGTAAATCTACCTTCGAATCTATCAAGTATTAGAGATATTGACCCTTGAAATGATGGACTCCCAAATTCCTTTCAATCTATAAATCAATCCATGCTAGGATATCGCATGCCATCTAATGGATCAAATTGCTAGTAAATGCAATGAAATGACTATTGTAGTAAAAGAACACTTGCAACAAGGGAAGCCTTAAACCCTCCAACATGGATCTATATAGTCATGATTCAATAATATTTCTAAATGAATTATAGAATAATTAGTTTTACAAGTGGATGGGTGTTTCCCCTTCTCACACCTATTCCCATATATTTTTCATGCATTTCTATAAAATACATAAAAATGCTTAGTAACAACCAAAAACCCAAAAATAAAAGCACCCAACATATTGGTTGCTACTACAAGTTCATGCAATTACTACTTAACCTAATTTGTTTATCTAATATTTCCTAACTAGCTTGTTATCTTACTTTCAAACTCTTATCAAACACAATGAAGATACTAAATATCCATTTAGGGGTAGAATCATATGCCTAATACCTTACACAATGTTAAACCATGCCAAAGCTAATTGTTCCTTAGTTCCAAGAAACACTAGTTAAATTTGAGATAATGGGCCATTGGGCCTAGTCATGTCATGCCTATTAACTAAAGTTAATGGAGACCGTTGGATAAATAAAATTACCTCCACCATGTTTCTAAATCAAATAAAACCCTTCGTATAAATAAAATGTTTTTACTATAATGCTAAAGTTACAATCACCTTTTTCCATAAAAATAGTGCAATCAACCATGTAATTAGATGCAAGGAAATTACAACCATGATCATCATGTCACTTCAAACAAAAAGTGTTGCCTCCATTAAAACCATAGCCAAGGACATTAATAATTGAGTATTCAATCAAATTACTATGCACTTTGTAATTGAGTATGGGTATGTTAAACAATAATCAAGATGCATTATAGTCATTAGATTACTAATGAATTATCGATGATCCATCTTTACAATAGTGAATTTTACCGATATTCCATGTTGAATATATATGTTCTTAGGTACGATTTATAATTTACATTATACTTGATGTAGTTAGGTGCTAGATCATTGTTGAAGGCATTACGTCCTTCAATACCTCTCTTCAAACACAAGTATAGGAAGCATAAAGATGAATTACGCATTCATCTTTAGGTAGGTCACTAAGTAAGCAAGGTAGAATCATAGATATAATATGACTTATAAGAAGAGATGCAGGAATCTCTCCACTATCAAGAACCTTAAATAGGGATAAAATCGTTCCGCTATCACCCCCGATTCCCAAAAATTCAAGTGATATAACTATAAAAAAAATTATTCATTCCACAAAACTAGGGTTAATGGGAACTGGAAACCTTTGATTCATATGAAATGTAGAGCGTGAAATAGATGTAAGAAATCCCCATTCTTAGAAATTAGGTTTAATGAAGGTCTAGCACAAATTTCATAGGGAAAAAACTATTCTCATTGATCTCCCTCGTAAATTCAAGTGGGTAAGGATTGTATCCATTAAAAACAAATATTTATAATAATAATAAACTTGGGTTTAACCATATTGAAGCACTACTATACAAATAAGTTTTCTAGTCAAAATTTGAAACCCCCTAATTTATCTCATGGGTAAAAAAATTCCCCTAAAATTATCCTTGATCAATCGATTGATGTGTTTATAAACAAACCGATAGGTATGGTGAAAGAAGACAAAGAAATTGATTAGGAAGGTGAAAAGTACTATCCAATGGTGTCTTTTAGATTCAATTTTGTTGAATTTATTGGGAGAAACCAACACCAAGCAGTTATGGGATAAGTTAGAGATTTCTATCAGTGCAAGTCCATGGTAAATAAGCTATTCCTTCGAAAGAAGATGTGTCATCTTGGGATGAATGATGACAACTATGTGATAAATCATATCAATGTGTTTAACACAATAATAATTCAACCAACCTCTGTTGATATTAAAATCTTTGAAGAAGATAATTCTATTATGTTGTTATTCTCCTTGCTAGATTCAAGGAAAATATGGTTGTGTCATCGCTAATACTACTTTTGAGGATGTATTTGCATCATTGTTATAAGATTAGGTGAGGTGAAAATCCATGGAGGGTTTTTCCAAGGATATATTATCTCTAAGAGGTTATCCCCAATATAGAAATAAAAATCATTCTTTGAGGGATATATCTAACTCTAGAAATAGATCTAAATCTCCATGAGAACCTATAAGAAAATGTGGGAAATGCGGTGAATCTAGGCATTATAAGAAAGATTGCAAATCTAAAAATTATAAAAGGGATTCAATGATGCCCCTTCCATAGAAATGAAAACCTCCATGGAAGAAGTAGGTGATGTTTACTTGGCGCCTATAAGTATACATTTAGATCATGATGTATGGTTGATTTACTCACATGCTTCATTTCATATGACTCCTCAGAGGGACTAGTTTTGTGAATATCAAAAGTACAATGGAGGTGATGTTTTATTAGGAGAGGACTCGACAACCAAAATAAGAGGACATGGAAGTGTCAATCTGTTGCTAAAAGATGAAAGGATTAGAACTCTCCATGGGGTTATAGACATTCCAGAGCTAGATGGAAACTTGACATTCATAATTAAGATGAGTGATGTAGACATGTTTATTAATTGTATTAAAAAAGGAAACATGCAAGATGGTTCAATGAGAAATGGCGTTCTTAAGGGCAGTTTGGATTGGAACCTTGTACAAGTTATTCTATTATTTATGGGTGTAATAGTCTTATTATTCCTTAGGGTAGCAATGAACAATACAAGACCCTTATTGTTCCCAAAGACAAGTAATTTCTATGGCATATAAGACCATGACATGTTGGAGAGAAGGGTCTTTGATAATTACATGGACAAGGTATGGTTGAAGGTATGTTTGATTGCTAATTAGATTTTGATTTATATGAACACTGTATATATGGTAAATAGAATTAGGTAGTATTCCCATATGGTGCTACAAGAGCAAAAGGAATCTTGGAGTTGATACATAGTGATGTATTTAGACTTATGCATGTTCCATCACTAGATAAATATGTACTATGTTTCATTCACATATGATTTGTCAAGGAACACATTGATTTGTTTCCTCTTAAACAAATCTAAGGTTTTTGGTAAATTTAAAGATTGGAAGGATCTTGTATAAAACTAAGTAGATAGGAAAACAAAGATGTTGAGGAGAGATAAAGGTGGAGAGTTTTATACAAATGAGTTTGAGGAATTATGTAAAAAGTGAGACTAGAGGCAGCTTTCCTGCACATTTCAATAAATCGGGTTGCAGAAATAATTAACAAGTCATTGATGGAAAAGACAAGGAGAATGCTCAGTGGTGTAGGAGTTAGCATAGAATTCTAGAGCAAAATGATAGATATTGCATGTTATGATAAATCGATCACCTACATCAGCATTGGTTGATAAAACTCATCATGAGGCATGGAATGGTAAAATACCCTTTGTTAAACATCTCAAAGTTTTTTGGATGTGATGCTTATACCAAAATAGATAATAAAATTGAAAAATGTATCTTTATAGGTTATAAATATAATATAAAAGGTTACAAAATTTCAAACCCAGTAACAAAGAAGGTTCTTTACAATTGGGATGTAATGATATTTAGAGATATCAAAATTGTTCCCAAATAGGAAGTCCAACCAAGAGAAGAAGAAGCGGAGACAATAGAGTTTGAGTTGGAAGGTGAAGAATTCAACTCAATATGGAAGATGAACCACAAGGAGAATCACCTGGGGCCCTTGTCTTGAGGAAATTCGATTTAGGAAGGAAAAAAAGAAGCTATACCCACACCTTAATTTTTTCTTTTGACTTTTCTATTTATTACTAATAGTGATCCTAGAACTATTAGGGAGGTAGTGAATTCAAAGGATGGTAAACTTCGGAAGAATGCCATGGTGAAGAAATGGATGTCTTGGATAAAAATGAGGCTTAGGAGGTTGGTCGAGCTACCAACTGGAACAAACCCTATTGATATTGAATGGGTGTTTAAGAGAATTTAAATCTGAGGAAGATAAAGTGAAGGGCCATGACTCACCTAGTAGCAAAAGAATATTTCTAGATGGAGAGAGTTGATTTTGGTGAAATTTGTTTCTCTTGTTGCTAAATTAAATTATATTACATTTTATATCACTACTACTTTTATTTTGAAGTAGAGAAAATGGATGTGAATAACATTCCTACATGGGGATGCATTGAAGAATAGAAATCTACACGAAATAGTGAGAAGGTTTTTCAATGAAGAAAAAGAAGGACTATACCCCACCTTAATTTTTCTTTGTTTCTTTTTTCTATTTATTACTAATAGTGATCCTAGAACTATTAGGGAGGTATTGGATTCAAAGGATGGTAAACTCTGGAAGAATGCCATGGTGAAGAAATGGATGTCTTGGATAAAAATGAGGCTTAGGAGGTTGGTCGAGCTACCAACTGGAACAAACCCTATTGATATTGAATGGGTGTTTAAGAAGAATTTAAATACAGAAGATAAAGTGAAGGAATGTAAAGCTCACCTAGTAGCAAAAGAATATTTCTAGATGGAGAGAGTTGATTTTGGTGAAATTTGTTTCTCTTGTTGCTAAATTAAATTATATTACATTTTTCTATCACTACTACTTTTTATCTTGAAGTAGAGAAAATGGATGTGAAGACAACATTCCTACATGGGGATCGTGAAGAATAAATCTACACGAAATAGTGAGAAGGTTTTTCAATGAAGAAAAAGAAGGAGTTGGCTTACAAGCTAAAGAATTCCATGTGTGGATTGAAACAATCTCCAAGAATGTGGTATCAAAATTTTGATACTTATCTATTGGGACTTGGTTTCTCAAGAAGAAAATTTGATCAGTGTGTGTGTTCTAAGCCATTTGGTGATCACTTTATTTATGTGATCTTGGATATTAACAATATGTTGTTCATTGAAATCAACAAGGAAAACATTGAGGATATCAAAATTCAATTGTATTATGAGTGATATGAAAGAGATTTGTGCTACAAAATTTATTTTGAGCATGGAAATTAAAAGAGATTAGAAACACATGAAACTTAGTTGAAACAAATGAAATGTGTTGAGACAATATTGCAAAGTTTAATATGTAGGAATATAAACTAGTCAAGATTCATATTCATGTAGGTGTAAAATTATCTATAAACCAATGCTCCAAAACAAAAGAAGAGGTAGAGGACATGTCTGGTGTACCCAATGTAATTGTTGTTGGAAGTCTAATGTATGTCATGGTATGTACTACACCATATATTTCCCATGCAATGGGAGTTTTGAGAAAGTATATGTCAAAGCTAGGGAACGAACATTGGACAATTGTAAAGTGGGCCTTCAAATATTTGTGTGGAACTTCAGATTATTCAATATACCACCAAGGAATACTTGGACCATACAGAGAGATGGATATATAGGGTTTTTTTTATGCATGCTAGGTTGAATATCTTGATTGTAGAAGATCTATAAGTAATTATTTTTTTTAACCTATTTGGTGGAGAAATCGATTGGATGAAAAAAGGAAGGTTGTAATTATTTTTTGATCTATACAAGTTTATTACATGGTAGTCACTCAAGGAAGTATGGAATTTGTATGGTTGCAAATTTGTGTTCAGGTATTAGTTTTGTTAGAAAGTGGTTGTGATAGGTTGTGACAACACAAGTACAATTTGCATGGCAAAGAACCCTTCATATTGATGTGTAGTACCATTTTGTTAGGAACATGGTTGAAGACAACAAATTGTTTTCGAAGAAGTTTGATACCATGAAGAATATCTAGATGCTAGCTTGACATAATATCTAGGTGCTAGCTTGACACAACTTCCAAGATTCAAAGAGCTCTTCCTTGACTTAACTCAAAGAAAGACATGATCCACAACACTAAATTCTTTATCCACTATGTTCGTGTTTATATAGTTTTTCTACTTGTCTTGGGATACCGTCGAATTCTTCTTAATTCTAGCAACTTCTCGCTCCATTTCCTTGACAATTTCTAGTTCAAGTATGATTCTATTTACTATATTATCCTAGTAATGGAGTACTAATTTATTTTCCATATAAATCCTTAGATGGACTCATTCTTAATGATGCATGATGTCCATTGTTAGTTCCCATTTATTTTTTCTTAGTTCATGGTCTACTTTAGATTACAAATTAGGCTTATATATATATAACTATTATTCAAGAAGAACAAAAATTACAATCATAAGGTGCCACAAGCACTGTCCAATAAGATCCTTGAAAAGGACACTAATAACTACCCAGAAAAATGAGCTAAATAGAATCTCAATTAAGAGACATAAACAATTGTCATCCCCAAGTCCTTAACTAACATATTGCAAACAATTTCAAAACTAGCATCTGCAAATACATCCATAACTACCTTATAACCTATTACATACTATATCATAATAGACATCATTAAAATGCATCCAAATTCGACT
>SNQJ01S0051762.1:87882-100283 GCA_010110895.2 Picea sitchensis
GATTCTCACTTATGTTCCATCAACCACCCGCCAGGCCATATGATATCCTATGACAAGAAAAGACAAAGGCATAGCCTTCCATTGGTTAGACACATTTTAAATCGAGTTGTGCTATTTCCTAATACAATCAATCAAATAATTAGGGGCTATATGCTCTAAATTAAGATCCTACTCCAAATATTATACTTTGTAAGTGCATTCCATAAAGATTTTATAACCAAAGAATGGCCAAAAATGTGAATGTGATTTAAGCCCCACCCCCTCAAATCCTTAGGACCATCCAACTTCTACCACCTGACCCAATGTGATCCTTTAAATTCACTACTACCTTGCTAAAGGAAATTATAAAAAAAAATCTAAATTTTCTCCAATACACCTTTTGGAATATGCGCAAGGGTGTAGAAATAAATAGGTATGGCCTCTAGGAATGACTTCACTAGGACCAATATCCCCCCTCTTGGCAGCCACCACTTACACTAGAGGGAAATTATTTTCTCAATTTTGGAAACCATCCACTGCCACTCTGCCTCCCCATAACATTTAGGCTTTAGTGTAATGCACGCGGCGCAAATTTTGCAGAAAGATGAATAAAAGAGTAGAAGAGAGAGATATTTGTGGACGTAGCCCCAATGGGGGTGAACCATGGTAAATCTACTGTGTTTATGTGTCTAAATGGTTTTTTTATTGTTATGTTGTTGATCATTTAAAGAATGAATGGTTAACTTATATTATGACAACATACATGCATAGTTTAATGAATGAATGAATACTAGATTTAGATAAATGGATAATAATGTTGATGCATGAGGAAAAGGAAAATAATACATTCCCAATCCCTTCCCTGACTGCATACACCTGAGTCATGCAATCCCCCATAATCTATCTCGGGTGAGACTATGTTATGCACTCTTTACACAGCATTACCTTTTGGTTTACCAAGACAGACGATAGTTTAAGGGTTTTTTTGGAAACCTTTGAGATCAGAACCTAAGCATCCAACAAATGGTTTGGTTTCCAGCTGGAACTACACATGATAGATTGGAAGGGATATATTGAAGAATAGCACGGAGAATGAAAATGTAGAAGGGAATGTTCAAGCCATTGAATCCAACAAAGGAATAAATTGAAAGATGGTTAAGGACAAAGGAACTCGATTTTTCACAGCAGGACAATAGAAACCATAAATATACACCACGCAAATATATCGACAAATATGCGTTTAGTGACTTGCATGAAGTATTTTTCTGCGAATTCCCACATTTTTTGCAGGAGTGGTTATTGAGGTTGAAGGACAACCATCCTACGAATCGGATCATACATCTAGAGTGGCATCCCGTGGAGATCACGCAGTTGCATCAAGTCAATAATAAATTTGCGTGCACAATATATTTTTGGTTAAACAATATCAGTGCAGGGTTTATCACAGGATTTGCAGTTGATACCGTGAAGTCGTACTCTACTTCAAAGAAGGATATTCTGAAGGGACCCAAAGGTAGGTACATAAGATCACTATATAATTCCATCAAGATTTTATTATATGAAAAAGGCATCATGACCATGGAATGAGACAACTAAACTTCCATGTGCGCATGGGGGATGTTGGGAAGCATTGACACGATTCTAAGATATGAAAAGGGAGATGGATAAATGGAATAAGAAGGAGGCCATGGACCTAATCATGACAGAAGAGGACCATAAAAATCATATAATGAAAAAAATTGGAGCGACGCGCAGCGGTAGACCTTACCAATATAATATGAATAACAAAAAGAGGGCCATAGTCAACAAAGAAGGCTTGGTGAGCGATGAAGAAGAGGTAGAGGATCTTTGGACTGTGAATCATATTGAGGAAATCTTGTGTGCAACATATGAAATGAAAACAAGAGTTCCAAGGTTAGGAACAGAAGGAAGAACTCCAGTCTAGATCACAGTTAGTGTGGAACCTACAACCCCATGTGTGACTAATACACCTAAAGGAACACGAGATTTTAGACAACATTTTTTTAGTAGAAGAGGGGCAGTAGGTTAGGTTTTGATAGAGGACAACCAACTGGGGGTACAACTTTAGGAAGTAACAGTAAACTATGCGCATTATGTGGAGGCAGTAGTTCAAAACGTTTCAAAATGCCAGGAGTAGATTCCACTATCAGATTACTAGAGTTTTGAGGCGAACCGTCAGAGGACCCTAAGAGGCATTTATTCATCTGTGAAAATATCTGGGAAGCAAATCATCTCACAGACGAGGATACAAAAATTCACGCAGTTGGCTATAAAACTCATAGACCATGCACTAGATAGGTACATGAGCCTTGATGTAAACAGTCCACAAGGAGCACCAAAGACTGTCGTAGAGGTGAAAAATATGTTGGTAAATGAATTTAAGAAGCCAATCTCAAAAGACCANCAGTTGGCTATAAAACTCATAGACCATGCACTAGATAGGTACATGAGCCTTGATGTAAACAGTCCACAAGGAGCACCAAAGACTGTCGTAGAGGTGAAAAATATGTTGGTAAATGAATTTAAGAAGCCAATCTCAAAAGACCAGTACGTGAACGAAATGATTGAGATCAGGCAGAAACCAGGTGAGTTTGTCTGGGAGATTGATCAAAGGTTCAAAAGTCTAAAAGGTAAGTTGAAGTACTCTATTAATGATATGCAACATACGCAGTTATTTCTGAAATCACTATTACCACACTTGAGGTAGCCTTTGAGACAGCAGAAGTTCCAAACTCAGGCGGAGGCTCTACAAGTAGCCCTGCAGCTGGAAGAAAACCAATATCAATAGATAGATCTAGCAATAGAAAATTTAAAAGAGGATCTGAAGAATCTGACATTTCAGTTGAATCAGAACAAATGGAAAGAGAAGAGAAGAGTTGTTTGGTGTACATTATGCAGGACAGAAGGAATCCATAAGAATGAATGTCCAACCTTTAAGTAATACTTGGCAGTAGGGGTTCCAAACCCACTGCCTACAGGAGGACCGTGGTATGAAATTTGTAGGACACATGGTCATGATCCATGTCATTTTCCAATGATGCAGAAGTATAAGACCATGCCAAAAATTTCTTATTGCAATTTTTGTAAATCAATGGGTCATGATGACAAGGACTGTAGAACACTGGAATTGATGAGAGAGAGAACTTCATACACCTATAGGTTGCAAGAAGAGATGATGATAGGCCAAGACGCATCGCGGTTCAATGATGTGCAACCACAGTTCAATCTCGTATAGCCACAGTACAACAATGTGCAGCCGCAGTATAACATTGTGCCATATAACCAGATACCCCAATACAATTCACCACGCAAAGATAGAGGTGGATTCAAAGGTGGAGGCTGAGGCTGAGGAGGATTTGGACGAGGTAGAGAGCCAATAGTCTTCTACAACTGTCAACAACCAGGGCATTGTGCAAGATATTGTCCACTTCCACCTGTGACATGTATGTATTGTCACATAGCAGACCACGACACAGAAGATTGTCCAATATTATTGCGAAAAATATAGGAAAAAAGGAACCAAAACAATTAGAATGTCAAGTGGATTTCTGCATAATCCAAGGATGCTGGGAAGAATATCAACATAGTTACTTGAGGAAGAGCCAATACGATAGTTGATGCAGAAAAATAGGATCCATCTCAACACCAGTGGGTCAAGAAGAACACTGAGCCACAGAAGAATTTTGACGCACGGAAAGAAAACGAAACGTTTAAGGAGGCCAGACATGATATTCTAAAAGAGAACATTGCATCTACATCAATTGCGTAGCAAAGTCAGGATCTACCTTTGTACGAAATTCCACCCTCAATGGATCACACCAGCAAAGGATAACCTTCAGAGAAAGTAAGTAACATAAAGACTTTTTGCAATCTTGTGTCAAGTTATTGAATGATCCATCATCCATTAAGGTCTTACAAAGCTTTCTAGAAATATGAAACACAGAAGTAGAAGGGAAGTTAGAACAAAAGACAATTAATCATCTCCATACGACAAGAAGAATAAGTAGGGAATTCAGGTTAAATTCCAACATTGGGGATTTCAATATGGGAGATGTCATACTTTATTTAGTCTTTGAAGTGAATGTATTACCTAAGAAGACATGGCAATGTATGGGGGAACCCACATTAGGGTATTCATTGTCCAGTTGAAATTGGAAAATCAGCATAGAGTATTACCAATTGGAAGAGTTAAAGGTGTGATAGTAGACTTGGATGGAGTGTGCATTATGGAAGATTTCGAAGTTATCAAAATAGTAGATGGCACAACACCCTACCCAACATTACTAGGACTGGACTAGGAATTTTATAACCAAGTTGTGATCAACCTGAAGAAACAGAAAATGACTTTTGAATCATATGAGTACAGAGTGATTGCACCATTGGGTTCATCAGAAGGAGAAGGGTTTGTAGAGGTGACATGTTTGGACATGGAAGAAATAAATCAAATATATAGGACTATCACGCGAGAAAAATATTATGTCGACCCAACTGCAGATGGGGTACTTAGCTGGAGAATCATTACATCATGTGCTTCAAACTCCAAGACATGTCTGGAGAACTGGTAGTAGAGACTAAATGAAGTATCCACCAGGAGGTGCGCAAGAATAGAGTGTGCAGTAAGGTGGGTTGGTACAAAGATAAGGGAACCGCCCACTTTTCATGGTTTCAACGACTTAGAAGAATTATTAACAAAATATGAGTAAAAAGTTTTGGAAAATCATAGATTGTTAGCCTTGGATATTTCACTCAAGGAAACACCTGCAAGATGGTGGGGTGTGCACAAGGAAACAATTCAAGACCGGTATCAGTGTAAAAGGTTATTGTGATTAGATTTGGCGCAGAACAGGGGAACAATACATTGCAGAAATATGATGGACAAGGAACGTTAGTTGAGCACATAAAAAAATGCAGAACACAATGGAGGTTGACACCACCAGAAGAATGTCATCATTACTTTATTCATACATTGGAAGGGATACCAGGGAACTGGTACATAGAACAGGAATTGCGCAGAGGAACTATAGAATGGACAGTATTACAACATAATTTTGTGGTAAATTTCTCATTTAAGCATGAGAACCCAAATATTGATTCAACCCTAAATTTGATACAGGGAATGATATTTTTGGAGGAACCTGAGGTGGAAATTATAATAGAATATCCACAACGGAACAGACAGACATTCAAAGACTTACTCTCATGTTATCATGTCGCAAAGGAAGCACCAGATGAAGATGATACGTGCAACATTCAGATAACAGATATTGAAGGTGAGAGAGAGGTGGAAGGTCCATATCGAGAGTCAGAGGCATTTTTTGCACAAATTAAGGTCAAGAAAGTAAACATTGGGACATAAGAAACCCCTAAAATGGCTAGCATTGGAGACTACTGGGATGAGAAGACAATAGAAAGGATAAAAGAATTATTGCGCGAATACAGTGACTTGTTTCCAGCAACCTTTACAAAGATGAAAGGAATAGCAGGTGATTTGGGTGAGATGCATATACCCCTAAAACCAGATGTTATACCTAATAGACAGAGACCGTACATGCTTAATCCAGTGTATAAGCAAAAAGTGAAAGCAAAACTTGACCGAATGTTGGAATTTAGTATCATAGAGCCAGTGGAAGACTCTGAATGGATCATTCCCATGGTATTCAAGGAAAAGAAACAAGGGGGAATAATAATTTGTGTAGATCTGAGGAAATTGAACGATGCTTGCTTACATGATCCTTTCCCTACCCATTTTATAGATGAGGTCTTAGAGAATGTGAGAGGCCAAGAAGCATATTCATTCACAGATGGATTCTCAGGTTATCATCAGATGAAAAAAAAATCAGAGGATAGGCATATGACTACTTTTGCTACAGAATGGGGATCCTATCAGTATACAGTTATGCCCTTTGGATTAAAGAATGCACCATATATATTTTCAAAGGTGGTCATAGTTGATTTTAAATATTTCATACATAAAATTTTAGAAGAATATCTAGATGACTCAATTGTTTTTAGTCTTTTGAAATATCATCTAGAAGTATTAAGACTGATGTTGGACACGTGTAGGCAATGTCATATTTCATTAAACATCAAGAAATGTATTTTTCAACACACCTTTTGGGATATCGTTAGGACATGTGGTATGCAAACATGGGTTACTAGTCGACCCTGCTAAGATTGTTGTAATTGTGAACTTGCCACCACCAAAGTCAGTGCACTAGTTAAGAGCCACACTTGGACATACTGGGTACTACAGGAATTTTATCAAGGGGTATGCACAGATCACCTAGTTGATGGAAAAGTTTTTGAAGAAGGACACCAAATTTCAGTGGACCGAGGATTGTAAGCAAGGGTTGATTAATTTGAAGGAGACGATGGTGACAACGCCTATTTTAGTGTTTATCGATTGGGAAAAGACATTTCATGTGTATGTAGATGAATTAACAATAACACTTGGAGACATTTTGGTACAACCAGGAGCAGGTGACTGAAATCATCCTATATCCTTTGCAAACAGAAAGTTATCAAACTCGAAGCATAATTACAACACAATAGAAAGAGAAGGTCTAGCCATGGTGTATGCACTACAAAAATTCAGACATTACTTATTGAGGAATCACTTTAAAATGTTCACAGATCATTCTACCCTAAAATATATAGTCAACAAGCCAGTGTTGGGGGGGAGTATCTGTAGATGGCTATTATTGTTCCAGGAATTTGATTTTGAAGTAAAATTTAAACTAGGGAAATTGAATGCAGGACTAGATCACTTATCAAGGATAACCAATGGAGAAGAACCTACTAACTTAGAATACAACTTCCCTGATGCACATTTATTTTTAGTTCAGATAGTTGATGATTACTTTGTTGATATCATTGAACTATTGAGCACATGAGTTGCACCAAAGGAGTTTAGTACCGCCCAAAAGAAAAACATGGTCGTTAGAGCTACAAACTATCTACTAATTGTAGATCATTTATACAAGTTGGGCGCAGATAAAATTTTGAGTAGGTGTGTGATGGAACATGAACGAACCATGGTTCTAGTAGAATCTCATGAAGGTATAACTAGAGTAAACTATGCAAGAAAGGATATCGCGCAAAAGGTATTGTGCATAGGTTTATGGTGGCCAATAGTTCATAAGGATGCAAAATAATATTTCCATAACTGTGATGCATGTCAGAGAGTTGGAAAACCCAACAAGAGGGATGAGATTCCCTTAAGACCCCACGTAACTCTTCAGGTATTTGACAAGTGGGAAATAGATTTTTCTGTACCTATTAATCTACCAGCACGAAGGTGACCAAGATACATCATTACTGCAACGGAATATTTAACTAGATGGGCAGAAGCAACACTAGTCAAGGATTGTGACGCACTTCTTATTTGCGCAGGTGATCAAAAGATTTGGATGTCCCAGTAATGAGTGACCAAGGAACCCTTTTTATCAATAGTACCATCTAGGCTATGAATGAGGAGTTTGAATTCTATCACCAGAAGAGTACACCATATCATCCTCAATCAAATGGGATAGCAGAATATTTCAACAAGATTTTTAAGAATGACTTGATAAAGATTTACAATGTGAACATAGATGATTGGGATTTAAAACTACCAACGGTATTATGGGCATACAAGACTACATGCAAGAAGTTGACAGGACATACACCATTCAGATTGGTGTATGGACAAGAAGTAGTGGTGCCATTAGAATTTTTGGTACCCATTTTGCGTGTGGCAACAATTACAAATATGACAGAAAGAGGTGCAGTACAAGAAAGGTTAAGTCAACTTATGGAACTAGAAGAAGATAGGATTCCACCAAGACGTGCAGAAAGAAAGGGAAAAATCCTGGCATAACAAACACATAAAGAATAAGAGCTTTAAGAAGGGAGATCTAGTTCTCCTCTATGACTGAAAATTTTATCAACATCCTGGTAAGTTTGGAATGCATTGGCTAGGGCCATATGAAGTGAAGTATGTCACAAATATAGGATCTGTGCAACTAAAGGACTTGACAAGAATAGAATGTAAGGAATGGTGAACGATAGTCGACTGAAACTATGTAGGGACAGTCAACCTACTAACTCTCAGTAGTTTCAGTGTATTAATGAAGCCACATGTATAGTGTACTATAGTAGATATTAGGAAAGAAAACTTATAAAAAGACATAAAAAAGTAGAAAAAAAGAAAACAAAAAAAAGGAAAACAAAAACAAAAAAATGAAGAAAAATACATAAAGAAGTAATTAGGAGGAAGAAGTGATTCAGGAATGAGATCGCGCAGCAACTGTTGTGACAACATTTGGAAGACTACGCACAGGAAAATTGGACACTGCACAAATGACCGGAAAAAGTGAAAAATACAGAAAAACATTAATGATCGTGTCTATAAAGAGGGAAAAGCATGGGCAAGTCCAAAACTTAGCGATTTTTGAGTGAATAGAGAGTTGAAGAGCACAACCTAGGAGAAATTGTGTGAAGCAAATATAAATTGACCACTCAGCATACAACATGACACCTCTGAAGGTTGGTGCCCCAAGGTAATATACTAGGGTTACTTGACAGGCCGGAAGAAGGAAGGAAAGAATGAAAAAGCTCGAGAATGTTGTAGAGTTGGAATATATCAGAACCTTGGTGACAAAATCAATCAGCTAGACCAAGGTATAGGAAGAAACATCGATGGATACGTAAGTCGAAAGGGGTCAAATCCCCAAAAATCCCAATGGAAACACAAACCCTAACCCAGATAAACCTACAGAACCCAAGGGAATGAAGGGACAACAACAGGGACCTTTCATAGAAGATGTGTTGGATGAGGATATTACAAACAAGTCGGAGACCGAAGAAGAGGAAGAAGAAACGACAGAAACAATGATAGAAGGGCACCCAAATGTCAGCCAGAAAAGAAAGGTGTCAGATGCAGCAAAGATCACACTCCCATACATCCTGAATGTCATGGTCATAGTGGAAGATATGTTGGGAAAGGTGCCAAAGCTGAGATACTTCGACCATGATGTTCGATACGCAGCGAAGTTTCCAGACCTTGTGGAGGAAACTTATTTTGAGAAAACGGGGGAGATAGGACCCCTAGGAAGACCCATCTTGAAGCTCGCGTAGTGGATTACAGGGTTGTATAATTCAAGGATAATGAACCTACTAGATATACCGCATTTTAGGCATGGTAAGAATGTGGGGCTGTGTGTGAAGTAGTTGTTGTCCAAGGTACATGCAGGTATCATGTGGATGAATAGGCCAGTCCCCATTGGTTTGGCGTTGATTTCAAATATTTCAGGGTCGCCCATTATTGGCGCACAACCCGAAGAGTACCTTGAGAATAAAGTGTGAGGAAAGGAAATTGCAGAGATAGTAAAAGCACAGTTTGGAACCAACAGGGGGAATAGGGGTACAGTCATCAAAGATATCAACGACGCCACGATGAGGTTTACCAGCAAGCTAAAGGCTTGCCAATTGTTGAGGAAGTGCAGGAAGGAAGAGGCCCCGGCAAGAGTCATAGCAGTAGTCACGTAGTGCGTAAAAGGAGTGATGTTTAGCTGGGATTCATACCTATTCAACCAATTTTTCATTGACTGGAGGGATGTGAAGGATAATGGAACTGAGTTCCATTATTCCTGACTCCTTATACTCATAGATTTGGTAGGTTGGAAGGAACCAAATTTATTAGTGTTTGTGGACAGAAAGGAAAAGTGCTACGCATCAAGATATGAAAGGAATAGCAGGTGAGTTGGGTGAGATGAATATACCCATAAAACCAAATGCTATACCTAATAGACAGAGACCGTACATGCTTAATCCAGTGTATAAGCAAAAAGTGAAAGCAGAACTTGATTGAATGCTAGAATTCAGTATCATAGAGCCAGTGGAAGAATCTGAATGGATCATTCCCATGGTATTCCAGTAAAATAAACAAGGGGGAATAATAATTTGTCTAAATCTGAGGAAATTGATCTATGCATGCTTACATGATCCTTTCCCTACCCATTTTATAGATGAGGTCTTAGAGAATGTGGGAGGCCAAGAAGCATATTCATTCACAGATGGATTCTCAGGTTATCATCAGATTAAAAAATTTCCATAGGATAGGCATATGACTACTTTTGCCACAGAATGGGGCTCCTATCAGTATATAGTTATGCCCTTTGGATTAAAGAATGAACCATATATATTTTCAAAGGTGGTCATAGTTGATTTTAAATATTTCATACATAAATTTTTAGAAGTATATCTAGATGACTGGATTGTTTTTAGTCTTTTGAAAGATCATGTGGAAGTATTAAGACTAATGTTGGACACGTGTAGGCAATGTTATATTTCATTAAACATCAAGAAATGTATTTTTCAACACACCTTTTTGGATATCATTAGGACATGTGGTATGAAAACATGGGTTACTAGTCGACCCTACTAAGATTGTTGTAATTGTGAACTTACCACCACCAAAGTCAGTGCACTAGTTAAGAGCCACACTTGGACATACTGGGTACTACAAGAATTTTATCAAGGGGTATGCACAGATCACCGAGTTGATGGAAAAGTTTTTGAAGAAGGACACAAAATTTCAGTGGACCGAGGATTGTAAGCAGGGGTTGATTACTTTGAAGGAGAAGATGGTGACAATGCCTATTTTAGTGTTTCTCGATTGGGAAAAGACATTTCATGTGTATGTAGACGCATTAGCAATAACACTTGGAGACATTTTGGTACAACCAGGAGCAGGTGACTGAAATCATCCTATATCCTTTGCAAACAGAAAGTTATCAAACTCATAGCATAATTACAACACAATAGAAAGAGAAAGTCTAGCCATGGTGTATGCACTACAAAATTTCAGACATTACTTATTGAGCAATCACTTTAAAATGTTCATAGATCATTCTGCCCTAAAATATCTAGTCAACAAGCCAGTGTTGGGGGGGAGTATCTGTAGATGGCTATTATTGTTCCAGGAATTTGATTTTGAAGTAATATTTAAACTAGGGAAACTGAATGCAGGACTAGATCACTTATCAAGGATAACCAATGGAGAAGAACCTACTAACTTAGAATACAACTTCCCTAATGCACATTTATTTTTAGTTCAGATAGTTGATTATTACTTTGTTGATATCATTGAACTATTGAGCACATGAGTTGGACCAAAGGAGTTTAGTACTGCCCAAAAGAAAAACATGGTCGTTAGAGCTACAAACTATCTACTAATTGCTGGTCATTTATACAAGTTGGGCGCAAATAAAATTTTGAGCAGGTGTGTGATGGAACATGAACGAACCATGGTTCTAGTAGAATCTCATGAAGGTATAGTTGGAGGAAAATATGCAGGAAAGGCTATCGCGCAGAAGGTATTGTTTATAGGTTTATGGTGGCCAACAATTCATAAGGATGCAAAAGAATATTTCCATAACTGTGATGCATGTCAAAGAGTTGGAAATCCCAACAAGAGGGACTTGATTCCCTTAAGACCCCAAGTAACTCTTCAGGTATTTGACAAGTGGGAAATAGATTTTTCTGTACCTATTAATCCACCAACACGAAGGTGACCAGGATACATCATTACTGTGATGAAATATTTAACTAGATGAGCAGAAGCAGCAGTATTCAAGGATTGCAATGCACTTCTTATTTGAGTAGGTGATCAAAAGATTTGGATGTCCCAGTAATGAGTGACCAAGGCACCCTTTTTATCGATAGTACCATCCAGGCTATGACTGAGGAGTTTGAATTCTATCGCCAGAAGAGTACACCATATCATCCTCAATCAAATGGGACAGTAGAATATTTCAACAAGATTTTTAAGAATGCCTTGATAAAGATTTACAATGTGAACATAGATGATTGGGATTTAAAACTACCAACAATATTGTGGGCATACATGACTACATGCAAGAATTTGATAGGACATACACCATTTAGATTGGTGTATGGACAAGACGTAGTGGTTCCATTAGAATTTTTGGTACCCATTTTGTGTGTGGCAGCAATTACAAATATGACAGAAAGAGGCGCAGTACAAGAAAGGTTACGTCAACTTATGGAACTAGAAGAAGATAGGATTCCACCAAGACGTGTAGAAAGAAAGGGAAAAATCCTGGCATGATAGACACATAAAGAAGAAGATCTTTAAGAAGGGAGATCTAGTTCTCCTCTATGACTGAAAATTTTATCAACATCCCGGTAAGTTCAAAATGCATTGGCTAGGGCCATATGAAGTGAAGTATGTCACAGATATAGGATCTGTGCAGCTAAAGGACTTGACAGGAATAGAATGTAAGGAATGGTGAACGATAGTCGACTGAAACTGTGTAGGGACGGTCTACCTATTAACTCTTAGTTGTTTCAGTGTAGTAATGAAGCCATGTGTATAGTGTACTATAGTAGATATTAGG
>SNQJ01S0051763.1:0-21335 GCA_010110895.2 Picea sitchensis
GGTTCCTGGTAAAGCCCTCACGAGAATTGAACCTTGCCCAACGGTAAAAAACTCCTCGCTTTCCACCATTGGATCCAACACCTTTGGGATAAAGTTGAAGGACATGGGGTTGGGCTTTGATCCACTTATGTGTGCACGGGTCGTGATACCATTTATTATACTATCTCTGGGTGCAACCACATGTTCGACCACTACCTCAGGGTGTCCCCATGGCTCCAGGTAAAGCCCTCACGAGAATTGAACCTTGCCCAATGGTGAAAAACTCATCGCTTTCCACCATTGTATTCAACCCCTTTGGGCTTAAAAAGTTGAAGGACATGGGGGTGGGCTTTGATCCATTTATGTGTGCACGGGTCACGATACCATTTATTATAGTAGCTCTGGGTGCAACCACACGTCTGACCACTACCTCAAGGTGTCCCCATGGCTCCAGGTAAAGCCCTCACGAGAATTGAACCTTTCCCAATAATGAAAAACTCCTCTTTTTCCACCATTGGATCCAACCCCTTTGGGCCCGATAAGGGTTTATGTTACACTCATCTAAAAAAAAAATTGGTTGTAAAGCATATGTGCATATTCCTACAAACGGAGGTTCGATTTTGATGAAAATCCACTGAAATGCATTTTCTTGGAATATGTTGATAATGAGTTAGGTTACCAGTTGTGGGGTCCTCTAAGAAGGAGAGTTATTGGAAGTAGGGATGTCATTTTTAATGAAGAACGAGTAGTAACAAAGGTGTGCACAATGTTTTTGAAATTCAAGAACAACAAGAAAATCATCCACCATTACAAGAAGACACTGTTGGAAATCATGAGCAGCCATTGCAACAAAATTAAAACAAGGAACAAAAAAAAGAAGAAAATTGATAAACGATAGAATCAACATCCATGCGAGGAGGAAGTACATACCAAAGATTGATCCCGATTCAGGTCCCTAGCAGATACATGGGCCTTGAGGAAGGTATCCCCCCTCAAAATGTATTTTATTGACTGATGAAGGTGAACTTGTTTGTTTTCAGGGAGCATGTGAAGGAGAAAATAGTATGAAATAGCCAAAGGATATATGAAAGTAGAGATGAAATCCCTACATGATTATACGACGTGGGAAAGGAAGAAGGTTTTAAATTAAAAGGGGGGTGTATTGAATAAATCATGAAGGCAAGGAAAATCCGTGAATATTTAAAGCAAGGGCTAGTGATGAAGGCATTCGTGCAAGAGGAAGGTAATGATTTTACACAAAATTTTCTCTCTTATCAATCAAAATGTCATCAGTAGAAGCAGTACTTGGTCTTGTAGTTACTCTAGATTTAGAGTTGGAGAAATGGGATATCAGCACTTATTCCTCCATGGAGTTGGAGGAAGAGATGCTTAATATGGAGGCGATAAAGGGATTTATTCAAAGGAATCCCGATATCGAGGTTGAAGAAGGGTCTATGTAGGACGAAACAAGCCCTAAGTCGATGGGTATAAGGGGTGACTCTTTTATGCATGGTCATGTTTATAAAAGGTTAAATGAAGATCGTTATATACACATTCAAAGGGAATAAAAACAAAAAATGGAAATTTCATTTGTCTTATTATTATATATTGATGGCATGTTCATTATCGGAAAAGATAAGTTGACGATTAAAGGGGATAAAATAATAAATAAACAACGCCTTTGTGTTGAGAACCTAAGTTTTTGGAAAGAATGTGTGTGCGCCACAAGTCATTACTGTGCGCTCGGCCAAGAGTGTTTACCACATGGCACCAAGATGCCAATTAATGTAGACCAACTAGTGATCATGTGTTTTCAACTGTTTTTGTCACTAGCACAAGACTTATGCAACACCAAATCCTGAGATACATTTGTAGTTGTAACTATTTTTGTATAACCCTACTGCTCAGCATGGTTGAGTTGTGGGTGGAGCTACCATAAAGTTTGTTATGATTACCACACTCCAATAGGCATAAACGATATGTGTGTTGATATGTAAGCATTAGGTTTTAGGTTAACAAGGATTTAATCATTATGTTAGTTATAGATGGGTTAGAGGTCCAGCTACGCATTGTAGTGTTGCTTGATGTGTTCTGTTTCACTGGTTGTTCGGAGATATTAGAGTAAGATATGAGGAGACAAATTAGTCGAGGATTAAGCATTTTTGGTCTCTTTTTTCACTCTGAATTCTCTCTGAGCAGGATTAGTCCCTTTGTGGATTAACATTATTATTTTGAATGGTATCAATGTCATGACATATAGATCAAAATTTGTCTCGGTATCTTATGGATTATGGTCTGAATGTATGTCTCACAATATGTAGTATTCTGTGGAGCACTTATGCGGATGTTAGGAATGAATGTGAAATGGGTGCATGGATACAAGTTGAATGATTCGTGTTTTTATTCTTCCTTTACGACTTGTAGGAAACCTATGGTCCCTGATGGCCTGCTTAGTACGTCCTAATTGGGAGTAAATTATTAAGTAAAAAGCGTGATAGTGAATGATTAGACAAGTCAAAAAGGAAATAAAATGAGAATGATATATAGATTCATTTTTAAATTGATTCTAGAAGATTGAGATTAATGTACAA
This sequence comes from Picea sitchensis, assembly GCA_010110895.2. Classification (NCBI taxonomy): domain Eukaryota; kingdom Viridiplantae; phylum Streptophyta; class Pinopsida; order Pinales; family Pinaceae; genus Picea; species Picea sitchensis. The sequence continues at coordinate 2,571 of SNQJ01S0051763.1, forward strand.
ATGCAGAGTACAAAATAGAAATGCTGAGCAATTTAGACCCTGGTGGGTATGATACATAGAAGGAAATGGTAAAGTAGGTAGTTAGCTCTAGGATAGGTGATGATAGCATAGGAACTAGAATGAGTTATGAAACAATCCCCACTTGCTTTACCTAATAGATTATAATGATGAGAACCTACTCGTTAAGTAAGATTAACATTGAGCAAGTTCCTAGATAGAAATACAAGTGGTGGTGTCGTGGGGAGAAGCCATAACAAGTATTGCTCAGCTCAGATCACACCAGTCCATTAAGCTGTGTAGAGCAAAGTGTTGATCCGAAAGAATATCTTAGAACGGGGAGTCGAGTGTAGAGTGACCGGGATGCCAATAGCATTATAGCTTTTAGCGAATCGATGTTGGGAATTCATTCCACACAACCCTACGGTGAGACCAGAGCACAGCTCCTGAGCAGAGTGTACCAATACAACAAACTAGCGGTTCCAAGCAATCAACCGGGATAAATGATTTTGTAAGCAAGCCCAAAGCAAGCCCAAAGAATGAAGGAAATTCCAGGCAGTAGAGGACCAACATGCGATCGAGCCTGAAATCCGACCGAGGTAAGTATAAGAGACCCTCTCTTAGTAAAGGTTCCCCGACTTAAATACTTATATTTCAACATACAAGATGAGGCGTAGTTCCTAGAACTATGCTTCGATGCATATGAACAAGTGATTCTAGGGATAGAAGGAAAATAAAGAGTGGTCACCAAGAAATGGTCAGGGGCCCTCAAGAAATCATGGATAATTTCATTTGTTGATTTCCCACATTTTTTTGTGCATCCCTCCTATCAATGTGTGCATTTGGTTCTTACTCATTCGATTGCATTTAGGGTTCATTTGGCTAGACACGGCATACTAATTCAACGTTGACATAATGCGCAAAGTCCCGGGTCTTCGTACAAAAGGAGATGATCGAGGTAACGCTATAATGGCTGAGGATGCCACACCAGAGGAGGTGTACACAAAGTATGGTACACCTGGGGATCAGAGGAGTATGGTTTATGATATAATGATGCCAAAGTTTGATTCTCCACACGGATTCTTTCGCACAAAATGCTACGCAAGTGTGACGGGGATGAGTGACGGCTGGGGGTAGTCATTATCGTAGAGTAGTGAACAGAATGATTCAAGATGCATTGGAGCCGCGTTACTTGATGGAATGAGTTCATCCAGGACTACCTGTATGCGAAGAATCATAGTTGGATATTACTCTTGTTTGCCAAGATAATGTGACCACCATCGGAGCCCGCAACTTCTGGTGCGATGGAGATGCAATAGAAACGGATAAGAAGAAAGGTCAGTGAATAATCTGCGTTCCAGCGATGGTAAGCAAGGAACCCGATTAGGCATCTTATGCGACCTCATTAGCAAATTATGAGTATATGAAATTTAGATATGATTTCCATAGCGATTTTACTTCACACCCTCGCGCCGCATGAACCGGTGTATCACCCCAGACCCAAGATCCTCCTTTTAGCATTGCTCCCGGGGAGGATGGCTAGCGGAGTCATCATAAAGTGAAGCGAGACAAACATTACTCTTATGTTTGGTCTCGGTGGGAGATGCTTGGCCAGATAGAGGAATGAGGTCAAATCTTGTGGTATACAATGGTAGTTTTGGGCCCATGGTTTTAGTATCGGTAATTATTTGTCTGCTTCTTCTGTAAAGGCACTATGGGTGGGTGAGTACACATAGGAAAACAAGAGATTTTATTTGAGCTTGATGTATATGTTTTGCTAATAAAATAAAAGATGTTGATCCTTGAGTGGTTTTTCAGGTATTACTCAATTTTCTTGAAAATGAGTGGTATTTTTTCTTATTTTATTTTGTCTTTTCATTATTTTTGTTGTCTTACCATAAGATCTGTTTTAAGTTTATTATTGGGTACCATTTATTTTCTAAGAGAGGTACATGGAATGTTCAAACTAAGTATCTAATAGTGATGTCATTTAACATGAAAAATGTAACATATATCACTTAAATGTATGTGAATATTAATAAATATTATGTTATTAGTAGTAACATATTAAAAATGTTTGGATCGTGTGGAGGGGTTGTTGGATATTAAATAATATAAAAATAAAACAATGTCCATGTTATACATTTAGTTGTATTCTGCAAACAAATTAAATGTGTTGTCGATATTTTAATGTTTTAAAATGTTGAACATCTATTTTATATGATAAATTTTAATAAATTGGATTTTCAAAGTTAATAAGATAAAACATTTTGTATTATGAAAAATTCTAGTTTTAACAAATTAGACTTCAACTCTTAATAAATGAAACATTTTTACATTATTTTATAACTGCAATGTATAGAATTGCATTTAAATGTAATGGAAGTAATTATGTATGGATATTAGAGTATTTAGATCTATTTTTCTATAAATTAAAAATTGTAATTTTAATAAATTGGATTTTGAAGATTAATAAAATAAAATATTTGTGCATTATCTTGATAAAGGTGATGTTTATAAAGTATAGGAAACCAACCTATGACATAATATAGTTGTTAAAAAACAATAAATTTGAACATTACAAATTAGTAATTCAAAGTTTTTTGTTTTAAACTTCAGTTATTAGCTACCTAAAGTTTACACTGGTAGAAATTAAGGAATGAGATGTAGAAGTAGGTAGACATTATGAAGTTTAAGAAAAAGAAAAGATGCTTAGAAACTTTAATAAATTACATAACTTGTTGAATTTGCAAAACGTGATATCATGAGTTCTAATAAATTACATATCATATCATGGATGTTGTAAAACACCATTAAAACATGAATACATTACAAATACATAAATTTTATAATACACAACCTTTCTATAATGTTTATATTTATAGAAACATTATATTCTACTTGGTTTGAGGTGGAGGTGGATGTGAGGGGGTATTTGCTCTAGGATAACCATAATTCAAAGGCAATCCAGCATCTTCAACTGCATCATACTCAGGAGGTGGAGGCGAGTGGCTATTTAACATTTGGATCACCATAATGCAAGCGCAATTCAACTTCTTTAACTACATACTCAGGAGGTGGAGGTGAGTGGCTGTTTGCTACAGGATCGCCATAATACAAGCATAGTCCAACTACTAGCTGCATACTCAGGGTGGAGGTGGTGGCTGTTGCTATGGGATCACCATAATCAGTCATTAACTAGCTAATTTGCATATTAGGAGGTGGAGGTAGGTGGCTATTTGCTACAGGATCGCTATAATCCAAAGCAATCTAACATCTTCACCTTCCCTCTTATCTGTTGTCAGGATTGCCCTCTTATTTGTGTTCAGAAAACCTTTAGATCCTACAGATATCTTCAAAAACAAATATTCTCAACATTTTCCTCTTAATTTATAGAGCTAAGAATCTTATTTGACATTTTTCTGAGTCAAATCCGTATTCCTAGTTTTCTCTTAATTTGTGAAATCCCTATTCCTAGTTTTCCTCTTAATTTGTAGAAATCCTATTCGTCCTTAGCTATATTTTGCTCACCTCAGATAGTGGGTACTCATATTGTGGCTTCCATGGTAGAAATCTTCACCCCTACCAAAGTAAAGGGAGATTCGTGAGTCCCGATTTAAAACGGGAAGTGCAGGTTTAAACCCCAATTTAAACCAAATCCCAACTTAAAACAAGATGCGCTTTGTTTAAGTACATTTAGAAAAAAAAAACGCAGTTTGACTTTCATCGTAAGTGATCGTAACCGCGGATCGTAACCAATTAGATTTAGAATCTAGCGGGTGGAGTTAAGTTTCGCTAAAACAGTTTACCAATTGATTTTCAATTAATTAAAAGATTAAAAATTAAACACGCTTGAATTAAACTAGTAGATTAGATGAAAATCCCACAAAGAAATTGAGCAAGTTGCCTTAGGGGAATACTAAATTTTCACTTTGATTGGTATGTATTTCAAGATTTAAAACTGCTGAGAGGTGGGTAGTACATCATTTAGCTTCAACTATTTGCATATATGTCAGAGATAGAACAATATTTATTTGGTATACTGGCCTTAGAGGCCTATACATTGGGCAGTAGTCAACCAGCAGGTCCAGCGATCCATTGTCCTCTCTTACCTGAATCATAACGATGATAAATGGTTTACATGAATAATGTTAATAGTGTATGACAATATACTCACAATGTATTAAATGCATGAAAATATCTATATTTGTAAAACGCAGGTGAAATAATATTTATCTAGCTCCCATGCACAGATAATAATAATAAAATTAAAGTAGTGTGGGGACTCGTTGCACTTGTGAACTAGCGGTGTAACAATACGCAGGATCTCCACGATTTATAATCTCATTCATAATAAAACTCTATCATTTGTAAAATGTTAGTTGACTAAATAAACAAGGGAAACGAAAGATCCTTTATATTTAATTAATGTACATATAATAGAAAATGAGTTGCATATTACCGGATGCCTGCATAAGGAAGGAGCAACGACGAACAAAATAATAGCGAAGAAGGCCACATTCCTTGCTTGTTTTACCATGTCTACAGATGGAGTATTATATTCCTTTTACAAGTTCCAGGGGCATATCACTTATTTATATGTAAAGCATGGATGTTAAATCGGCAGAGGCTGGCGATTTTTGTTATAATTAACTTGCTCTCCGTTGCCATCGACCACAAGATTTTTGATGCTAAATTAAGCTGGATTCAGCTGGAAACGAAAATGGGAGTATAACAGTTGCACTACCAATTAACACAAACACAAACCTGTACAATCTGGTTCGAGTTGCAGTGGCCGTTAAGGTTTCACTAGCTTTGACCTTTCTCAATTTTGACCCGTGGAAATTGTTGAAGTTTGTTGGTGAACTCAGTAGGAACTACAATCAAATTTATACTGCCAAAGCTTGTTCCGAAGGAATGTGACAATTCCAAAACCAGAGACCACTTGGTTCCCTAATTAGCTGGCAATCGACCTGCCTTTATCACCAAAGTGGCAGAGAAGAAGTAGACATGGTTCCAAGACCAAGAGACCACTTGTTGTCTGGTGTGGCTTGATCGATCTGTCTTTATCAAAATGATGACAAAAGACATGGTAAGAAAGAGAGAAAAAAAAGTTTAATCAACCTTCTCCCATTAATTAATTAATTAGTTAATTAATTAATTAATAAAATATAATAAAATTGAAATAATTTGTGGAGAAAAAATAAAATTGTATAAATCAGATTTTATTAAATATACAATTAGATTCTATCAAATATACTAGGTATAAACAACTCACAATTGGACACTCTCATAAGTCCATAGGCCCATCCTCCTTTTAAAGTTGAATTTGGGTAAAAGATATTGGTTGGAGTTGTAAATTTTAGATCTTGATATTACCTATTTAATGTTGGAATATGTTAATTACTCCTTTTAGGAAAGTTTTTGATTTTAGGCTCTAGTAGAGTTTGAGTTAGTTATGCATGAGCTATCATTGTGAGTCCTATTATTAGCAAGTTTGTGTATTTAACTATCAATGGAGAGCCAATGAGAGCATCATTAAGTTTTAGAGGACCATATAGTGTCTTGTGTTATAGTGTCTTGTGTTTTGTGTGAGGAGTTAAGCGCAAAATATTTGTTGCTTGAATAAGATCATAGTGATTGTTAGAGAAACAATTATACAAGTTTGTGCATCAAAGATGTTTATGACAAAATCCCCCCTTCTTCTCACTTCACATCCATGCTTTACATGGAAACAAGGAAATAGTTCTGAAGCACATGGTTCTCATACTAAGCAAAGTGCAAGTATTAGACCTAAACAAACTTGTGATTCTTAATTTCATTGCTTTGATTTGGTATATAGTTATAGAATTGCATGGTTGTGAGATAATTTATGAGATTTTTCATTCAATATTATGTTAAAGGTAAACCCTACCTAAAAAGTTGAGATTTTGAATTTGGTTGCTTTGATTTTATAATTGTATACCAAATCAAAGCAATGAATTAAGAATCGCAAGTTTGTTTAGATACTTTATGAGATTTTTCAGTCAGCCATAACTTCATTTAGAGCTCATTGTTTCCACTCGGGTGGAGCTTTTATTTATTAGCTTCCTCATCACGTTACAAATACCTCATCTTTCTGGTTGTCAACCGATATGGCGGTTCAGTAGTGAAACCCTTCACTAGGAATCATGGAAGTAAAGGCGATTAAAGTAATATCCCTTTTTTTTAATATGTTTAATAAAATAAATTCAACATCCAATGCATATGTTACCAATGAAGTTGTGAAATTGATTTGCTCTAGAAACAGCCAAAACAAAAGAGATACTAATGACAATAAGTTTGAGTAGCACCCTCATGTATCAAATTCCACAATCCCAAAACCATTTGGGTGTATCTTATATTTTGCTCGATGAGAGGTAATCTAAACATGATAATGCCTAAAATTATCCACTTGTTTCTTTGGTTATAGTATACTTTGAATGTTCCCTCTCAATTTTGAGAATTAATTGAACATAAAGATACTAAACAGGAGAGACTTGTTTAGTATCTTTTATGTTCAATTATTTCTCAATATTGAGAGGGAACATTTAAAGTTTACTATAACCGAAGAAACAAGTCATCAAATTCGTCTTCATTGGAACAAGGAAGATAACTCCATTACTTGAAAGTTTCAGTTGTGAGATGAATTGATAAGAGGAAATTATGATTATTAAGAATCTAATTACAGAACAAGGTCAATGGAAATGAGCCCTGTCTTGCGGTTCTCGTATGACATTGGATAATCCTTATAAATAAAAATAATAGCATCATTCATCCTACACAATCTTTGTAGGTAGATCTAAGCGTTCTACAAAATGAAGCTCTTCTTGACGATTTTTCCGGGGAACACTTGCCTCAAATTGAGAAATTGTTAGATCAGAGTGGATTTGAGTGATTATTTACCGTATAATCCAAGGTGATACGAGTTTTCAATCGATTGAATCCATTTATGCATTCCTTAAATGGACTTTGAAGTAACAAAACCTTGATTTAGTCTTGATTTATGGTGGTTAGATAGAAAACCATTTTAATGAGGAGCCGATTACTTAGACAGCATGAATTTTCCATGTATGGGTTTTGGAGGTGGATTGTGGAAGCATCTCAGCTCCAAGTTCTCACCTACCAAGCGTCCTGCATGTCCGTTCAGATCTTTGTGTCCATTTCCAGGTGGGTGTGGGAAGCATCCTCCCTACCAGCGTTCTAGCCATCCATTGAGAGGATTCGGGATGGTCGTGGGTATCATTTGCAGATTGAATGATGGTTGATTTCCAGAGGATATATGTGACTATCAGAAATTTTGCTTGGATGCACTCTCCTCCACAGTTAAAGGCTCCTTTATCCAGTACTAGTATATCATTGTTCATAGGGTTGAATCGCTCAAATACGGGAATTATGTTTCTAATGTAAGGAATGGGAGCCGTGTAGGGTATGGGTGCGTTGATGGCCATGCTCCAATGATTAGCGCAGAAAGTGTGATAGATCAAAGCTCATGAATGTCCCCTCCAAGGATAGAGATAAGAAGGTCTATGTTCTTTACATCCGTGTGAAGGTAGTTTTGGACAAACTTAAATGGTCTCATCCATCATCATATCATGGAAGCCCATGAGTGTTGGAAGAGTAATTTATTGTTGTATGTGAGACCAAATAAAATAAAAGACATTCTCTAAAATGTTCGTTTGGTATTTTTTGCTGGAATTTGACCATATAAATCTAAGAGAAAGCACAATATTCATTTCTATAAATTGCATTCTCAATGCATAAATGGATTGTAGAAACCCTAGGACACTAAAGATATCTGAGACTTAGCAGCTCCAGAGCACACTTGGGATTCAGCGATTTCTACCCTCATATTTTAGAGGGAAATTAAGCGAGATAATCTCAGGAAAAACAAACCCTAGAACATTTTGATTGCGACAACTACTTCCTTACTTGAATGGTTTTTGGTAGCCCATGGTATTTATCTACATTCTTCTATGATAGCGACACGTGTTTGGTTTTGTTTAAATTTATTATTGAGTGTTATTTATTTTAACAAGTGAGTATAGTGAAGTCTTTATACGATCTTTTATTATTAATATGGGTTTTACATTGTAACTTGGTTTCCAAATAAAATAGGTGGTGTTGTTTTCTCGTTTATTTTCGTCATTTTATTATGTTTGGTGTCTTATCATGAGATATATTTAAGTTTATTATCATTGTTTTATTTTTTAACAAGCTGGTAGTTGAGTGGAAATTAGGTGCGTGTAGGGTTCATTTGCAGGTGCCTCCGATGGAGTAGATGTTAAACATTGAAAATATTATGGGAATTAAAATTCATCCCATGGACCTATGAGGCCAAGTGAGAAGTTAGATCAGAGACAATTCCACTCTCAGTGTTGACAAAGCAGGGGTATACTTCATGTTTCTTGATAAAGAGCAGTGAGTCGATATGGAAAAGAAACTTCATGATTTATGTAGATGAGACACAATGAAGTGAACCACAGTATTTTTTTGAAGTGGTTGTTTAACCTCAAATGAAGGAAGGGAGCCCAAAAATTTAAATGAGTTTCACAAAGTGTTGACCCATCCCTTCGTTTAAAGGGTGCATTTTATTATGAGATACAAGCCCTCCTACTTTTGAGCTCAATGTTTGATAGTTGGAAAAACTTGGTTTCACCATAAGCAATGCAGCACCAAAAAGTAAAATGTGTTTTAAGATGTTCTAATAGCTTATTAAATGAAGAGATCCACAAAAAATCCATCAGAGAGGAAATGTCAAATATGTAGGCATTAACCCTTGGTGACCGAGGAAGGAAACCAAATAGAAAGAAATCAGCGTGGCCCATCTTTAGAGACAAGTCAAATACTAGGAATGGAATAATGACCTGCTATCATTGTGGAAAACTTGCCCATGTCATAAAATATTGGAGGGATATTAAAGGGAGGAAAAGGAAGCCAACAACAGCAGTAACAAATAAACTATTGTTATTACACGAGATGGTGAGGTATTAATCATTGTTTCTTGTGAGGATGCGTGCCTTTATACTTCTAGCCATGATAGTGATTGGATTTTATATTATGTAGCCTCCTACCATGCTACCCCAAGCACATAGAATTTAATCTCTTATAAATCTCATAATATGGGTAAGGTTTTCTTAGGTAATAAAATCCTTTGTAATATTGAAGTAGCGGAAGATGTTCTAATAAAGACAGAAAATGGCCTTATTACATTCCTTAAACACATCGGACATGTACCGGATCATGGAATGAATTTGGTTTCAGTCGGGAAGATAGATGATGAAGGTTGCCATATAGTGTTTGGAAAGGGAGATAGAAAATTGTAAAGGATCGGTTAGTTGTTGCAGGAGGAAGAGGCACTCTCTGCATTCAAGATCAAAGCTGCAGGAAAGAGATATTGTTACTCTGACTACAAGGAGGATCACACAACAAGCAGCACAAAATGCTTGGAGCACCCTGACTCAAAGGAGCCTAAAATCCCTTACTAAACAAAACTTTTTCCCTAAGTTAAGCGTCTGAAATTTAAAACTTCAAGACATTGTATTATGGGTAGACAGGAAAGGGTATTATTTATAAGGGATAGACCTAAAGGGATACACTTGGTACATTCTGAATTTTTTAGCCCAATTATTAGCAAAGAATCCTTTGGGAGGGATACTTATTTTGCTACTTTTTTGTTGATGATGCATCAAAAAAGGTTTTGGATTTCCGCATCAAGAGAGATGATAAAGTTCTAAGAACTCTTCTGAAATTTCATATGGTTGTTGAAGGGAAACTAACAAATTATTAACATGTAATATAGCAGATAATGGTGGAGAGTATTTCTCTAAATCCTTAGAAGAATATTGCATTAAACATGGTATAAAACATGTAAAAACATTTCTGTGCACCCCTCAACAAAATGGAATGGTTGAGAGAATGAATCGGACAATAGTGGAGAGGTGAGAAGTATGCTTTCAAATCCTCATTTCCCAAGTATTTTTGGGCAGAGTTTGTTCATATAGATTTCTGCTTAATAAATCCCTCTCCCACAACCTCCTTGGATGAAGGCATCCGTGAAATGGTATGAATGAGTAAGTGTTTATAATTTTTTTGTTTTTTTGTGAGTAAGCAGCTAGAGGAGCTTTGTATTAATAGCGGTGGACATGCCACCGGGGTTCGACACATCGATAGATATTTGCTTGTAAACTTGAAAAAATAAACCTAAATATCCTAACTCAATACTAGTTCCCTTGGACAGCCCCACAATGACTATTTCAGCGAGCCTGAACTGCTTCGCGTCATTACATCACTTGTAGGTTGGAAGTTTTTTTCCTCTTGTGCTTTGTTTACTCTTTCTACAGTCCATGGGTGAAGCACTACATGGGGACCTAAAGCGTCTTCCTTAGTGAGGGGACTGCTAACTTGAGGCGGGGGATCTTGGGTGGGCAACAGAGAGTCTTCTACTTCCCCTTGCTTAGAGGTTTGATTTTGTCTTGACACGCGCTGTCGCTTCAAGGGTACTGAGCAGTTCCGTTGGTACCCAGTCAGGTCTGGTCAGTCAGTTAATCGTCCATACTGACTGAATTCTCATAGTCGAGTTTTTTTGGTTCCTTGAGTAGTCCTTACCTTGAAGAATAATTTCAGATGGGAAACCTTTGGAAAAATCCATTTCAACACAGATTCGGGCAAAGGTGGAAATGGGCTCTCTTAGGTGGGACTTGAAGGAACTTGACAAGGCCATTGCCAATCGAATGAAGAGATTCATTCGATTGGCAATGGCCTAGAGTTAAACACTTTGTCTCTGGGCCATGGTTCTGGGGCTGAAGAGATACAATCAGTGGAGGGGTCGAAGGAAGGGGCCCAGAGTTGCATGGACAGGCCTAATCTGCCCTAGAACCATGGCCCGAAGTTAAACACATTGTCTCTATCACTTGTAGATTAGAAAACTACCACAAAGCCACAAAGGCTGGGGGGATGACCTACACATCTAAGAGCGGAACCATTTTGGAAGGCTAGGAGATTCATCCCCGGAAGAGTGGGCCAAAACCCATTGAATCTGAAAACTAGAGAATGCATGTTGTAATGGAGAGCATGATTTAAGGCTTCTTGCGGCGTTGGAATGGAAACTCTAGGACTTGGGGACGCTTCATGCGTGGGAGGTGACCCTTGAAGGATGCAACCTTCAAGGCCGTGCATGCAGGCCCAGGAGGAGAGACCCTTGACACGAAATTACCTCTTTGAAGGAGGTCGGCGCAGAGGAGAAATCACAGGAGCCGCTACCGATGGAGCTCGAGGGATGCACCTACAAAATTGACCCGAGAGGTGAGGGAGGCGTCACGACCATTGTAGAGTGGCCTTACAGGAGAGAAATGCCGTGCTTTGGAAGCAGGGGTTGCCAAAGGAGGCTGCATCTTGCGAGAAGGAGGGCGGAGGTCCCATTGATGCCAGCGGCCTTACCGGGGGACACCAGTGCTGGAGCCCGAGGGGGTGTCATTTGGAGAGAAAGCGGTTGCAGTGAGAAGGGAGGCTAGGAGGGCGTCGAGGTACGTGACCTTGAGAACTAGGGAGCCACTTGGGAGGGTCCAGCTAGGAGTTTTAAAGTGAAGTAGTAAGTTACAGAGAGGCCGTGAACACATTAGAGTTCAAAATTTGAAGGACATGGGGTGGGCTTCAACCCACTTATGTACCGCAGGTCTGATACCATTTAATATAGGTATCTACGGAATTCTTCCGTTCAACCACTACCTCAAAGGTGTCCCATGGCTCCGAGATGAAAAGCCCTCCCGCGAGGTGAACCCACCCAATAGTGAAAAACTCTGCGCTTTCCACCATTCGATCCAACCTCTTTGGAATTAAATTTGAAGGATATGGGGGTGAGCTTTGATCCACTTATGTGTGTATGGGTCACGATACCATTTTAATATGGTATCTCAGGGTGCAACTCCCATGCGTTCGACCACTACCTCAAGGTGTCCCATGGCTCTAGAAAAGCCCTCACGAGGGTGAACCTTGCTCAGGTGAAAAACTCCTTGCTTTTCACCGTTGGATCCAACCTGTTTGGGCTTCTTTTTTTTGAAGGACATGGGGGTGGGATTTGATCCCACTTATGTGTGCATGGGCCACGATACCATTTATGGGTATCTCTGGGTTACTGTCTCCCACCAAACGTTCGAACACTACCTCAAGGTGTCCCGTGGCTCCGAGGTGAAAGCCCTCCCACTGAGGTGAACCTTGCCCAGCGGTGAAAAACTCCCTCTCTTTCCACCATTGGATCCAACCCCTTTGGGATAAAGGTTGAAGGACATGGGGGTGGAGTTTGATCCACTTATGTGTGCAGGTGTGATACCATTTATTATAGTATCTACAGGTGCAACCCTGCGTTCGACCACTACCGCGAGGTGTCTCCATGGCTCCAGGTAAAAGCCCTCACGAGAATTGAACTGGCTACCTGTGGGTGAAAAACTCATCGCTTCCACCATTGGATCCAACCTTTAAGGCCAGAGTACATGGTGGTAGGCTTCTGATCCCATATGTATTACTTATGAGGTCAGCAGTACCATTTAATATAATGTCTATGGGTGCAACCATACGTTCAACCACTACTTCAAGGTGTCCCCATGGCTCCAGTGAAAGCCCTCGAAATTAGACCAACCTGTAGAAAACTCCTCTTTTCCATATTGGATCCAACCCCTTTGGTCTCGATAAGGGTTTATGTTACACTCATCAAAAAAAAAAAAAAATTGGTTGGAAAGCATATGTGCATATTCCTACAAGCGGAGGTTCGATTTGGATGAAAAACCACTGAAATGCATTTTCTTGGAATATGATGATAATGAGTTAGGTTACCAGTTGTTGGGTCCTCTAAAAAGGAGAGTTGTTGGAAGTAGGGATGTCATTTTAATGAAGAGCGAGTACTAACAAAGGTGTGCACAATGTTTTGAAATTCAAGAACAACAAGGAAAATCATCCCACCATTACAAGAGACAACGTTGGAAATCATGAGGCAGCCATTGCAGCAAAATTAAAACAAGGAACAAAGAAAAGAGTTGATGTGACAAAGTCAGCATCCATGAGGAGAATCCACATACAAAATTGATCATTCAGGGTCCTTGAGATGCATGGGCCTTGGGAAGGTATCCCCCCCTCAAGATGTATTTGGTGATGGAGGTGAGCCTCTTTGAGTTTAGGAAGCATCCGAAGGAGAAGTGGTAGCAGAATGGCCAAAGGATATATCTGAGAGGATGGAAATACCTACATGATAATGCAGTGGGAAGGGAAGAAGGGTTTTAAATTAAAAGGGGGTGTATTGGATAAAACATGAAGGCAAGGAAAGTCCGTAAATATTTAAAGCAAGGACTAGTGATGAAAGCATGCGTGCAAGGGGAAGGTATTGATTTTACACAAATTTTCTCTCTTGTCAATCAAAATGTCATCAGTAAAGTAGTACTTGGTCTTGTAGTTTCTCTAGATTTAGAGTTAAAGAAATGAGATGTCAAAGCAGCCTTCCTCCATGGAGATTTGGAGGAAGATGTATAAGGCGACCAAAGAGTTTATTCAAAGAGGCAGGAGAAAATGGAGTATCGGGTTGAAGAAGGGGTCTATGTGGGACGAAACAATCCCCTCGTCAATGGTATAATAATTTGACTCTTTTATGCATGGCCATGTTTCTAAAAGGTTAAATGCAGATCGTTGTATACACATTAAAAGAGATAAAACAAAAAATGGAAATTTCATTATCTTATTATTATATATTGATGACATGGTGATTATCGGAAAAGATAAGTTGATGATTAAAAGGGATAAAATAATAATTAAACAAAGCCTTTGTGTTGAGACCCTAAGTTTTGGAAAGAATGCGCGTGTGCCACAAGTCAGTACTGTGCGCTCGGCCAAGAGTTTTACCACATGGCACCAAGATATAGTGTGTGAGCCAACTAGTAGTCACATGTTTCCAACTTTATTTTATCTTGCGCACAAAGAACTTGGAGAGATGTAGCTTACCAAATCCCTCGAATACTTTTAGCAATGATTGTAACTATTTTACTTAGCAACCTATGGATTTGAGTTGTGGGTAGGCTTCATAAGGTTATTATGATTACCACAGCTCAATAGGCATAAGCAGAGAATGTGTGTCGATATATATAGTGGGTTTAGGTTAACAAAGTTCATCATTATATTTGAATTATAAGAATTAGTTAGAGGTCCCATTCCCCTTTGTGTAAGTATTACTTGATGTGTTACTTGTTTTCACTGAATTTGTTAGATATTCGCATGAATATGAGAACAAATTAGATGAGATAATTTTCCAGTCTCTTACTATACAATTCTCTCTGAAGGGATTAATCCCTTTGTGGATTAACATGTATTTGAATGAAGTCAGTAATAATAAAATACATAAGATCAAAATTTGTCTAATAATTTATCTATGGATTCCCAGTGCGGAATATTGTAATGCCACCAATGTGTAGTGATACATGGAACTTATGCGGATGTTGGGAATGGATGTGAAATGAGTGCATGGATACAAGTTGAATGTTTTGTGCTTTTATTCTTCCTTTATGACTTATAGAAACCTATGGTCTACATTGGCCACTAGGCGTCTCTGGTGATGAAATTATTAGTAAAAGCGTGATAATTAGACAGTTAGACAAAGTCAAAGAAATAAAGGCGGAATAGGATATATGGAAGTCGATTACCTAAAATTGATTTAGAAGATTCGGAGGAGATTTATGTACAAATGCCTGAGTACAAACCAAAGGATGGAACAACTAGATATGATAGGTGGCTACTGGGATGCAAGAGGATACAACATTGGAGAGGTAGGTAGTTAGTTCTAGGATAGGTGATGATAGCATTGGGAACTAGAATAGGTTATGGAAATAATCCCCTTAACTAATAGTTATGGCGGTGGGAGAACCTATCTCGTTAAGTAGGAATTAACGATGACACGTTCCTAGATAAAAATACAAATTATTTGGGTATACATTGGGGAAGCCACTTAACAAAATTATTTGCTCCTTTCGAGATCACACCAATTCCATTAAGCTATTAAGCCCAGGAAATGAAGTGTTGGAATTAAAGAATATCTTAGAGCGGAGTGGGAGTGTAGGAGTGGTAGGAATGCCAGTAGCATTATGGCTTTTGGTGGTCGATGTTGGGGTGGATTGCACTGTGGGTGAGGACTAGAGACACGACTCACAGTGAGGTGTACCATTGTGACAGTTAGTGGTTCCAAGCAATCAACTGGGATAATTGATTTTGTAAGGAAGCCCAAAGCATGAAGGAAATTCAAGGCAGTAAAGGACCGACATGCAATCGAGCCCGAAATCCCGACTGAGGTAAGTATAAGAGGCCCTCTCTTGGTAAAGGTTCCCAGATAAATGAAGTATATGACATACAAGGATGAAGTGGTTCCTGGGAACTATGCTTGATTCATATCGTGTATTCCAAGGTGGGGAAGAAATACCGATTAGTCCTTAGGAAGTAAGAGCCCAGAAGCCACTATAGAAATAAAGGATAATATCATTATTGGATTTCCCACGGGGCACATCTCGTACATCATTTCGTGCATCTGGTTCTTACTCATTCGATTGCATTTAGGGTTCATTTTGCTAGACATGGCATACTAAATTCGACATGTCATGAAGTCCGGACGCCTGAGGAGATGATCCAGTATGATAATGGTAGGGATGCCACCACAGAGGAAGTGTACACAAAATTATGGGTACACATGGGATCCCGAGAGGTAGTTTATGGCTCTCATGATACCAAAGTTGATTCTCACAAGTTCTTCGCACAAAATACTACATAAGTGTAATGAGGATGAGTGGCAATTCTTGAGTAATCATTATCGTAGAGTAGTAAACCGAATGATTCAAGATGCATTGGGCACGTTACTTGATGAATGAGTTCATCCGGGACTACCTGGATGCGAAGAATCATAGTTGGATATTACTCTTGTTTACCAAGATAATGTGGAAGCCCTTCAGTACAATAAGGAGATGCAATGGGAGCAAGGATACAAGAAGATTAAAGGTGAATATCTTGCGTTCCAGCGATGAGTATGAGGAGACAGATTAGGCATCTTGTCTGACCTCATTAACAAGTATAGGGACTATTGAAATTTGAATGCAATTTCCATAACGTTACACTTCACCCCACCCTCCATACTTGGAGACAGAATATCCCATTTAGACAGATCCTCCCTTTTAGCATTATCAGGGATATTCAGCAAGGTCATCACAAGTGGCAGGACAAACCCTTATCTCTTATATTTGGTCTCAGGTGGGAGATACTAAACTTGACTCGAGGAATGAGTGTTATAATAGTATAAATAGTAGTGATTTTTGGGCCCATGGTTTTTGAAGTATCCCGTAATTATTTATCTACCTTCTTCTAGAGCATATGTATGTACTCCACACCCATGGGAAACAAGAGTTTGTTGAAGCTTGATGTATATGTTTGCTAATAAATAAAAGATGTTGATCCTTTTGGGTGGTTTTTCCCGATACATTGCTCAATTTTCCCCTGAAAATAGAAATTGGTATTTTATTCTTATTTTATTTCTGTCTTTTAATTATTTTTGTTGTCTTAACATGAGATCTGTTTTAAGTTTATTATAGAGTACCATTTATTTTCTAAGAAACGTACATGGAATGTTCAAACTAAGTATCTAATAGTGATGTCATTTAACATGAAAAAATGTAACACTATATCACATAAATGTATGTAGATATTAATAAATATTATATTATTAATTTTTTTTTTTTTAAATTATTTATTAAATAATTTTGATTTTTTGATATTAAATAAATATAAAAATAAAAACAATGTTCTAATATACATTTAGTTGTATACACAAACAAATTAAATGTATTTATCAATATTTTAATGTTTTAAAATGTTGAACATCTATTTTGTATGATAAATTTTAATAAATTAGATTTTCAAAGTTAATGAATCAAAACATTTTTGTATTATGAAAGAGTCCTAGTTTTAACAAATTAGACTTAAACTCTTAATAAAATGAAACATTTTTTTACATTATTTTATAACTGCAATGTATGGGGTGCATTGGAAATGTATTAAATCAATTATAATATGGATATTTAACGATGTTGAATCTATTTTCTATAATTAAAATTGTAATTTTAATAAGTTGGATTTTGAAGATTAACAAAATAAAATATTTGTGCATTATCTTGATAGATGTGATGTTTATAGGGTATGGGAAATATTATATGACATGAAATATGGTTATTAAAAACAATAGGAATTTGAACGGTACAGATTAGTAATTCAAGAGTTTTTGTTTTCAGGCTTCAGTTATTAGTTAGTTTTGAAGATTAATAAATTAAAATATTTGTGCATTATCTTTATAAATGTGATGTTTATAAAGTTTAGGAAACCAGCCTATGACATATTATAGTTGTTAAAAACAATAAACTTGAACATTGCAAATTAGTAATCAAAGTTTTTTGTTTCAAACTTCATTTATTAGCTGCCTAAAGTTTACACTGATGAGAAATTAAGAATGGGATGTAAGTAAGGTGGACATTGCTTATGAGAGTTTAAGAAAGGAATGAGAAAGAAAGAATGTACAGAGCTTTAATGGAATTACGTAGCAATTTGGATTTGCAAGGCAGTATCATGAGGTTCTAATGAATTACATATCGCTATCTGGATTGTGTAAAAACACCATTAAAAACATGAATACATTACAAATGCATAAATTTTGCATAATACACAATCTTTCTATAAATATAAACATTATATTCTGCTAGGTTTAAGGACAAGGAGGTGGAGGTGAAGGTGAAGGGGTATTTGCTCTAGGATCACCATAATTCAAAGACAATCCAACATCTTCAACTGCATCATACTCCGGAGGTGGAGGCGGGTGGCTATTTGCGACTGGATCACCATAATCCAAGAACAATCCAACTTCTTTAACTGCATACTCAGGAGGTGGAGGTGAGTAGCTATTTGCTATAGGATCACCAAAATCCAAACGCAATCCAACTTCAGTTAAAGAAGTTGGATTGAGTTTGGATTATGGTGAGTGGCTATTTGCTATAGGATCACCATAATCAAAACTCAATCCAACTTCTTCAACTGCATGCTCAGGAGGTGGAGGTGAGTGGCTATTTACTACATGATCTCCATAATCCAAAAGCAATCTAACATATTCACCTTCCCTCTTATCTGTTGATGGGATTACCCCTCTTATTTGTATTCCAGAAATCCTTTATTTGCTATAGGATCACCATAATCCAAACTCAATCCAACTTCTTCAACTGCATACTCAGGAGGTGGAGGTGAGTGGCTATTTGCTACAGGATCGCCATAATCCAAAAGCAATCTAACATCTTCACCTTCCCTCTTATCTGTTGTTGGGATTGCCCTCTTATTTGTGTTCAGAAATCCTTTAGATCGTACAGATATCTGCAAAAACAGATATTCTCAACACATTTTTGCTCTTAATTTATAAACTGAAATCTTATTTGACATTTTTTCTCTTAATTTATGAAATCCTATTCCACCAGTTTTCTCTTAATTTGTGAAATCCTATTCCACCAGTTTTCTCTTAATTTGTGAAATCCTTTTCGTCTCATAGCTATATTGCTCTCCTCAGATAATTGGTACTCCTTATTGGCTTCCGTAGTAGAAATCATGCCCCCTGCACAAGTAAAGAAATTCGTGAGTCCCGATTTAAAACGAGAAGTGCAGGTTTAAAACCCAATTTAAAGCAAATCCCAACTTAAAACAAGA
>SNQJ01S0051765.1:36473-55881 GCA_010110895.2 Picea sitchensis
GAAAGAGGTGTTTTCACACTTACAGTTGTGAAAACTGAAACGAAATTGAATTGTAATTGTCGCAAAAATGAGACGAATGTCTAGAAGCACAATGCGACAATGATTTGTCATAATACCATAAGGGGTGTAGGCATCTTTTTGAGAGCAATCCAAAAAAAAAAATGGGTTGGCTGCCAACAGAGTGGTACTGTAAGGCATTCACACCCAATAGGCTAGGTTGGAGGAAGATGAAGGACCACACTAGCTTGAGGAGTAGCTGGAGGGAACTGGAATGGGAGCAGTTGAAGAACTGGCAGGAGTGAATCTTTCAGGAGAAATGGTAGCTGAATAGCAGTTTAGTGATGAGGAGTCTACAAGAGTGAAGACTATTGTAGAATGGATAGTTAAAGATACCGAGGGAGAATATGTCATGGGAAATCAATGTGATTTTCCCATAAACAAGAAGCGAGTGGAGAGAGATAGTCTAGAATATAAGAACCAACTAGTAGAGAAGCTGGACGAGGTGATCGATGAGATAAGAAAGTTGATGTTCGAGTTGGTAGAGGAAATGGTCAACAAGAGTAAGTTGGATGAAATGAAACCTACACGATTAGTAGGGATGATGTTGGAGTAGAAATGGCGAAGAAAAGGGGCTGAGAGACAACTCCAAGAGAAATTTTGGGATCTAGGTGGATTTCAGTCACCTTAGAGAGATCATGAGGAGGAGCTCATGATTTTTTCCTCTGTGGAGTATGATACAGGAGCATCGCTCCATCTCATCACGCACCATCTAATCAACACACGTGGTGTGCATTAAAGGAAGGAGAGGCACCACCCTCTCATTTTTCCTCAAGAATCCAAGGCGTGATCTAGGCATTAATTGAAGACAAGATGGAAGGAGAAAAATCATGCTTTCACAAAATCTAGAGATAAGGTCGCCATTAATTGGCTGGCGCCAAAATAGATCTGCATCCGATTTGGAGCAGAATTGCCATCATTGTAATTTTCCCTTTTGATAGGCATTAGGGATGGTGATTTGACACCATTAGTTAACTTGCAAGGGAAGCTCATTTGAGTCTCTCTTGTATAAATCTTTGTATCATATGCCTGATAGAGGTTAGACGACAGGTTGTTGAAGCTACATGAAAATGATTTTTATCCAAATTACGAAGTTGATGAGAGCCCAGACTCAGTTGCAGCTCAGACTCCACCATTGTAAATTGGCATTCCACCATTAATAGAAAATGGAAGTTTTTCATTTTTTATTTTTCTCTGTAATGGGTGTTGTGTTATGAATGTCTTTTACATGTTTGAGAATTGTAGATGAACATTCCAAATCCTCTACAAGGATAGAGATATTGTTTTCTATTCACAAGTGTTTTGATTTAGGTTTGGTTCTCTAGGCTAACTACAAGGAGTGTGAGAAAGAGAGAGGAAACTTTGTAATCCAATGCAAGGAGTGTGGGTATGAACTCAGTCGATTCAGAAGAGAAGCTGCAAGGAGGGCACTCCAGATTAATTTATAGACTCAGGGAGAAATCTCAAGGCAGTTAAGTCCCTTGAAAATAAAGACTCTGTCGAGAGAAGCACAACTCAGAGTTACTGAACCCTCTGGAATATTCTGCCAGGAGGGCATGGAGCTTGCGTGAGCAGACCTAGGAACTACACGGTTGAAGGTGTAGAAGAATCCCATAATTGTTGAAAATTATGGTGAAGGAAGGCTTTGCAAGAAGTGCAATGACAAAAGAAAGGAGATGTCGAGAGAGAAGTTGTCAAAGAACTGAGACAAGCACAATGAGTGAACCTAAGGTGTTGAGAGTTCACCTTATAAGCTCAGGAAGAAGGGAGAGAAACTTCCAGGAGGGAACGATAAACTCACAAAGGAATTTGAAACAGTAGAGGTTTTCAAGTCGAGCAAAGTCAGAGGAAAGTTGCACAGATTCTGCAAGGAGTGCATATAGCTTTCAAGAATAACATAAGTCTCGAGAGAAGAAAGTTCACTAAGTGTGAAAAGGATTCAAGGACTAGATGAAGTCCCAAATATGGAGAAGTCATCCATCGTCTAAGAGGAGACAGGTGGCAAAATATTGAGAGGTTTGGGAGGAAGAACTCCATAAGGTTTGTCGAGAGCAAGAAGAGTATTTTCGTGAAGTCACGAAGAGATATTTCAATCCAGGCCATTAGATTTGGAAGGGCACATGTAAAATTATCAATGCATCACTGATTCACATTCAGAAGAAGCAAATTCAAGAGGAGACAAGACTCACAAAGTCTGAACTTGTGATTCGATCACAGTCGTTGATCACGAGAAGAAAGAGGACTGTAGATCTGGTCCCGAAGCATTCTCCTATTTGGAAGTCGGGAAAAGGAGGAAGCAATTCGCGAAAGTCAAAAAGTGTGGGGTCGTGAAGGGAGTTGGCCCACTGTTGCAGTTCATGGTGATATCAAGGGAGGAGCTTAGCATCGAGAGATAAGGCCGTTGGTGTAAGAGTTAAAAGTGCTAAGGAGAGGTTTCGTAGGTGCCACATAGAGGGTACTGAGGAAGAAAAAAAAAGGGCATCTGTCAAATCAAAATCAGTTCCATCCAGAGCCGACGAGTCATTCGAATCGATGATTTGAACGATCCTAGACCGGGAGGTCATGCCAGCCCCCAAGGAGTGAAAGAAAAAGGGTGAAGCAGGGGGGTTGTCACCAACATGTAACGAGGGATAATTTTAAGGATGGAAATTTATTTTAAAATGTATAAACCATGGTGAATATTACAACTCCCTCAAATGAAAACTATAAATGTTTGGCAATATTTTTGTAAAATATTCAAATTTCTAAGGATTTGATATAGTTTTTATAATTTTTTTGCAATTTTGAAGGTAAAATAATTGTATCCTATAGAATTTGGGAAAATCATTTTTAGAATAGCAAATATTTTTTTGGGAAAAGCGATTGAAAATTAGACCATGAGTGAAATTTAGCCCCTGAAATCATCCCTATGTGTAACAAAGAGCTCAAAAGAATGAGTTGGTCAAGCATTTTCTTCCCAAGCCTGAAATGTGGAGATTTACCACCAACAGACCGAATGAAACAAATAATGATACTAGGGTGATGGCCGATGGGGGGGAGTATGGATTGATGTTCATTTACAACACGTTGCTTCCATCTCCTATCATATTCAATTCTGAAGTACAAGACAACCAACATTCACCAATGCATTAAACCATGTAATCAATTTCCAAACCATTGAAATATGCAATGATATTCCTTTCCCAATGTCCCACCCAAAACATTCATGTTAACAATTGCCAAGGTCTTATGCCATACCATATGTATTGCAATATTATATGTGCCCAAAATAATCAAATGAAAATCGCATAGCTACTAAGAAACCATAGAATAGTTAGGACTAACACTAACATCTTTACCTTTCCATTTGCACATAACTTTTAACATAGATTAAACGTAGATCCTTTCCTTTTAAGATTTTTTTCATAAGTTTTTTTTCTAAAATATTTGGTTATGTTATTTCTAACATATTTTTTGTGTGTATGTTTCCAAGTAGTAGATCACAATGATTTTTGACATGATTAAATAATAGAAACTGTAAATATATGTCCATCATAACATAAAATAATTCCTTGAATTGCAAAAACATCCTATAAAATGCATCATCAACCTGTTACTATATCAAAATGAAACCATGACTATATTTTCAACCATATAGCACCCTGTAAGCAATGTCAAAACATCAACATAAAATGTGTGATATGACTACCTTCGAGCCTCCAGTCTACAAGGGGGCCCTACCTACTAGTATTAGATTATTAGAATAGTTTAAATAATAGGGCTTTAGCAATACTTTGTGGGTGGAATTCCTCTTTGCAATTTTAATCTTCAATAGTACCTAGTTAATGAAGTGACACAAAGGAAATGATCAAACAAGTATGGGAAAGAAACTGATCAACAGAATCCAAAAAAAGAGTACCTTAATATAAGATGAGGAAGAGAACTTGTAGAAAAGGTTGGGAGATATGTTCTTCCACCTTGTTCATAATTGAGATTTTGGAAGACCAAAAAAACTCCAAATTGGCATGCACAAAAGACCTATGGCTTCTGTTCATGACAAATTAGCATGCACAGTAGCCCTATTGGCTAGTGTGCATGCTAATTTGGCATGTACAAAAGCCATAGGGTTATTCTGCATGCCAAATTGTCGTGCATATAAGACATAGGGATGTTGTGCATGTCAAGTTGGAATGCACAACAACCATATGTATTATGTTCATGCAAAATTAGGATGCAAAGCATCCAATAGGGATTCTACTGAGATGTACAAAAAACATAATGTGGATGATGTTGAAATATTGTAACTTCGAAGAATATTCTAATTATAATTTAGTTATTTATCTTATAGATCAAATCCCCTTTTGTGGATTGATCATGTCAGGACTTATGTATGACCAAATACAGGTTTGTGGATTAGTGAAACAATAGTTATATGGTGGTGTTTGTAAAGTTGCCCCCTGGGATTTAATAAAGTGGTTTTAACCACTATTCCAAGAAGTCATCCCTACTTGATGAAGAGACATAACCCTAGTGCCTCCTCGACTAGTATTTTTAAGTGAGCAGGGCGCCTCATTTGTTCACTCACTCACACTCACTTCTAGTGTGCATATTTTGAGGGTAGATGCAGTTGCAAGAAGAAGTAGAGAGAGATGCATGCTTAGTACTAGTCTTTTCTTGGTGGTTTTGGTCTTTGTTCTTGGAGTTGTATTGTAAATCTATTATTGAGGAAGTTTTTTACTACGTTTTATCCCCCATGAGCGTTTCCCAGTATAAAATGTTGTGTACCTTGTGATTGTGTTTCATTTAGTGATCCTACTTATGTTTTTTTTCTCTAGTAAATTGAAAATAAGTTAATAACAACTCTAAATTTAACATGGTATCACAAATTGGTTGAATAGAGCACCTTTCGCTAGGTATCCAAAAATGTCATTGTTGTTGGGAAATTAAGGATTTTTTATTGGAATGGAATTTATCACTAAAAACCATCTAGGGAAGTTCTCCCTACCCGAGCGCAACACTTGGTATCTTGAGAGAACCTTGTTAGTGGCCAGAGCCTCTAGAAATTCAAAACCTAGTTTTGACTGGTACCGAAAAACAAGAAAACCAAGAAACCAGAACCAGTACCAAAAGTACCAGTCCATATTTACGCAGGTCCAATTTCAAGGGGTAAAATTTGGATTTTTTGAAAATAGATAGCTCCAGCCTACTCTACTCATCCCAACACATCTCCTGGTAAGTCTAGATTCACCTTTTGATCATTTTCATTTTCTGGTCATTTTCCTAGCTCCAGGTCAAGATGTATGCATGCACCAAGTTTCTTGACAAGTGTTATAACCCTAATTTGCACCATACATGCTTACCTGGCATTAGGCCATCTCATATTCCTTCTTTTCCAAGCCACTACTGAACAACTCTTCTAAACAACTCCGTTTTTAAAGGTGCGTGCTAGCTGACCCACTACAACCCCCATGTATCTACAGTGTCCATGCTAGCTGACCCACTACAGGTCACGTGGACACAACTTTGGGAAAGTTAACTAAACCTTTCGGCCATGCATGGTCGATCATTCGACCAAATACATAGCTCCTTCTAGCCTATAAAGGAAGGGGTAAGGGTCCCTTTTGAAAGGAGGAAAATCATAGTAAAGAGACTATACCTAATTGAGCATTCCCCTTGTCCCAACCTTTATCCATCCTTGTGCAAAGAGAAGTATAGAGAAAAGCAGTTGGAGGATAGTTGAAGAGGATCCCAGGACCAGTTTCGAGGAGCAGTGTTGACCACATATTATAATTTTACTCTTGTGAATATTCATACAAAAAGGAATACTTTTCCCATCCCGCCATATCATGTGTTCAAGTTGAATGTTTATTTTATGATATTGTCACAACTAACCCAACAATTAGTATATGAAATGCATGTTTTCAACTTTTTGTTTATTCATGTGTGAATGCAAGTCAACTATGGGAGGGGGCTAGCTATCGAAGTGCGAGTGAAAGAAAAGGGATTGACATCAAATGAAGGACTTAAGGTAGAGTTACTGAATCTCATTTACACCTTTGTATTGCATGCATGTGGGGTTTTGTGTTGAGAGAGTAGGGAAGAGTAGAGGCCTTTGAAATTGTCATTTTCTACATGCATGATTAGAGCCCTTAAATGCTACGTCTGTAGAAGGGATTCCCACCCACAATAGAATTGGCAACCATACTGGGGATGTCTAGGGTTTTTCTAGGAGTCTTTTTGGGTATTTTTAAAAATTTTGTTTCATTCCTTATTTTTAAATTTGTTGCAAAAGTCTGAGCTAACAGAGATTCTGGTCTTCCATACCAGTTATCTTTGTTTCTTTGCTTGGCTGCATTTTTTTTTACGGGACCCACAGAGGTACACTTGGCCTGTATAAGGCCTGTACGCGTGTACCCATGCCCTATCTTCACACAACCCATGTGTACATGCTAGTTGATGAAGTGTCAGTCGTGTGTATGATTTCAGAATATTTCTTTTAGAGAGGCAGTCATCCTCTCCCCTATTAGAAGTGATCCTTCTGAAGGGTTTTCTAGAACTCATTCTGGGCTCTATGTTTGCAGTTTTATAGCCTAGGTTCCACCTCACATTGGTTTTATTCTATGAAAATTTCCTTGAATTGTTTTCTTTTTTATGACAAAGTAAGTTTATGAGTCTTCAAGAGATTCTAGTTCTCAAATTCCAATAGTCCCTACCACTGCTTGATTTCTTGTATTTTCATTTTTGAAGAGTTTCATAAGTACACGTGGCCTACATAAGGTCTTCATGCTTGTACATGCACCCTGACGTTACATAGCTCACGTGCACACGCTAGTTGTTGAACTGTCAGCAACGTGCCCATGGAGAAAAAAAATTGTTTAAGGAGAGGCAGTCATCCTTTTCTTTGAAAAGAGTTTATGCCTCTCAAGTTTTTTGGTCTCTATCATAGCGGTTAGTAACTTAGGTTTGATCACAACAATAGTTTTCTTGTTCATTAAGAATTTTTCCTCAAAATTTTCCTTTTATAGGGTTTTTAGACAAGTGTGGGAGTCCATTTTAATCTGCTAGTGTGTTATTTTTAAAGTGACTCTTTGCGATCTTCAATGAGGCTAGAAGTTTTCTTGGTCTTTACATGTCGATATTTTCCCTTTTTTCTTTGTGAGCATTCAAATAAAAAAAATATTTTATTTCTTTGTTTGGTTAAGTAGTTATTGGTTTTCATTAATAACCAGGAAAAGTTTTTCTTTCATAAGTTCTTAGTTGTTTACTTAGGTCAATAAGTAGCTCGTAGTCGAGTGAATTCCTATTTTGAGTTTTCTATTCAATGATCTTGGAAAAAAATTTAGTTTGAAAAGCTGATTAAGAATTGTGTCAAGAAGAAGTTATTTTGTTTCCAATTTTCTATTTATTTTTCTTTTGTCTCCAAAACATCATTATCTGCACTTTCATAACCTTTGACTTAAGGCAAGGCATAAAAAAATAACGATTAATTAAAATCAACCAGACTTTATGTTTGTAGGGTCCATCAATTAGTCTAGGCTAGAGCCTTGATTTAGGTTGGAGAGGAAACTCTTCAAGGCTACAAAACATACATAAGAGTCTGTGCTAGGTAGTGTTAAATGTCCAGTATCATGAAAGTTATCCAGCACCCCCCTCTAACACAAGGTATAAACACGAGGTCACGTGCGGAAAGGTAGCGGAGATAACCCCTCGAAAGTCAAACCAGTCATAGTGGAGAACACATATAGAGGGATTGTATTAGGATTCTATCGATTTCATTTTCCATGGAGATTCATGGGTCTCGAATCCATTCGAGGTCCTTAGTTTTCTTTTGTACCATGTGATTTTGATACCCTTGTTAGGTTTCAGTCTTGATACCCTACTCATTGTGGTCTACTTGACTGTCGACTGTACCTGCCTGGTGACTGTTCATGCGTTGGCAACCTAGTTGCCTATCTTTTTTAGAGACATACACAGGTGAGTGCGGGGGTATACCATGGTACCTAGGATAGAAATTGGGCCACGCTTTACACAATATACCCGGAGAGTGCTTCCGTGTTTGAGTTGCACTTGCACCGGTAAGTTTCTCTAGTGTTGGTTGTTGTNTTGTTTTATCTTGTAGGGTCTTTTTTCTAGTGTATGTTGTTTTTGAATGAATAGAAATCCCTAGTGAGTCTTTGATCTTCTCACATAGTGGAGGATCAAAAGATCCGCCGACCACGAATGATTCTTGGCCTACTACCGGTTACACTGGAGCCACCCCCGCCACCGCTAAGGCTAAATCTCGACCAACAAGGATCTTTTGAAGCGACCGGGTCCTAGGAAACTGTGCCCGACCAACATCCAGAGGAACCAACTATTTCAAACCTTCTAGAGGAAGCTATCGATCCACCTGAAACTACAACCACTGATCTTTCGGTGCCCATCATCGTACAGATTTATCCTTATGGACGCCAGACAGTGTCATATGCAGCAATGGAAACAAATGTTTCCACTTCCTCTGGGAATTCTTCTATTCCACTATGGTTGTCACTATAGGGGGTGTTCCACTTTCTAACCCACCATCATCGGTCTGAGCCACCATGCTCTCAACTGCGTCTACCTCGAGCAGTGGTCTGATCCTGTGTTTTACAATAGCGACTGCTCCTTTCACATAAAGTGTGATAGGTCCTCCATTCTCATACGGTATACCTAGCACAGGTACAAGCCCTGTACTATCCTACTCCACTTTACTGACTTTAGGTCTGGGGGTAGGGATATCTAATGCTCCTCTGCAAGGGCCCATGGGGGTCACTTCAGCTCCCTTTAACGCTTTCCCTTATGGGGGAGGTCATATACCTCCTTCGTCCCCTTCACTTGGTGGTACCCACTAGGAATCCACTGGGCCAAACACATACCATAGTTCACTTGAGGTAGGGAGTCAAGGACCACCTTCTCATAATATACCAGTAGGGTTGACATCATTTTATTTGTTTGGTTTGTTTGGTAATAATGCTTTCTCATCAGCTGCTTTCCCGACTGGGGGTAACCCCGATTATGGCCAACCTAATCCTATACAGGGTACTATTCCCACACAGGGGGAAAACCCAAGAACTTCTTCCACATCCGGACCTTGGAATTCTTGACAAGGATCAGTTCCCTCGTCAGGAATTCTGATCTGGGGCAATTCTTTTCACAACCAATGGAACCTCGGGGAACGTACATTACCTATGCCCATGGGATCGGCATGGGGAAATCCTTCCCAAATTCATCCGAATGTAATGCACGCCCAACCATCTACATCATATTTTGGGAATTAGCCAATGATGTCTCCTCAAACGCAAAATCTATATGATGGTCATGGCCATGGTTTTTACCAGAACCCCAACAAACAACCCAAATTTTCTTGGCAACCTGGTGCCAGTCAAACGCCAAGCCCCTTTTTCCATGGTTATCATCAACAACAACCAAAACTACCTTTCTTTGAAACCTTACATTTGCTAGACTTGACAAGGTTGTTGAATGATCCCATTGATCACGATCCACATTGGCTCCCTATGCCGACAAAATTTCCTTCGGACATACCAAAGTTTGAATCCAAGCCTAATGAATATCTAGGGGATCATGTGACCACCTTTCATCTTTGGTGCTCATCTAATTCGTTGAAATATGACTCCGTACAATTGTGATTGTTTCAACGCACTCTAATTGGGAGTGCTACGAAATGGTACATCGAGCTCGACCACTCGAGATATTCTTCCTTCGGTGAATTGGCAACGGCGTTCCTAAACCACTTCCAATTACTTGTGCAATACGACATCAACACATAATTGATGGACAATTTCAAACAGACAAAAGAGGACCATATCTCTGATCACATCTGAGAATGGATACAATGGAAGAGTTTGATTAAGGTACCATTCCCACCAGCATTCCTGCTTAAGTGGTTCCTTAAGTCTTTGGTCCCATAGCTATCCAAAGATGTCACAACGTTGGGAGTGTTTTCTGAAGAAGATTCCATCATCAGAGCTCAACAAATTGAGCTAATTTATTCTTAGTCTGGTTTACTGTACGAGATTTTTCTAGATGCACCACGATCCATACTTGATAAAATAAAACATAGAGTTGGACCACATACCGATGGTATTGTAGGTTCAGCACAAACAAATCCCGCCAAACAACTGACAAAACAATTGCAACAATTGTCTATACAACACACAATGGCCAACCAAACAACTATTTCAGCTACTCCTCCTACCCAAATGTCGGATGTACATAGTGTGCAATCGACAAATCCGAAGGCCACCCAAAAGCATGATGGAAGGGGGATCAAAAATCCACTAATAATGCTGGTAGGGGAACCACCAAGAAATGGAAGGCAAAGTATCTGTGTAACATGTGTGCGGAACACCACCCGACCCACCAGTGCCCTTGACTTGCAGAGGCCCAAACGTTTGTGTCACAACAGTAGCCTTTTGTGTTAACGAATCATTTTGAACATGGGAAAAACCTAACCCAAGATTCTACAAGTGCGGAAGGGGGCAGTCTAGGACCCTCTCCGTCTTTGAACAATCATGCATCTGTGAATGTGTATATGATGAAAGGTGATGATTTTATATTGATTAGAGAACATGACTATAGTAATCCAAGCACCTATGAGAAAGGTAAAGAATCTAAAATCCCATCTTGTCCTCTCCAGATCGAGAAGAATTTGGGAAAAACAATGACACGCATCCCAAAAGGTGTGTTCAAGAAAGCTTCTCACAACCCAAACGCAAGGGCCTCCTAGAACTATTCTGTGGTGGAGGATTTGTCTCAAACCCCTTGTGCGATTTCCACTTTGGAGGTCCTCTAAATATTACCGTCCTAGAGGAAATATTTGATAGACTCTTTAGGATCTGCCAAGACTTGTAATCCAGGTACAATCATGCTAGATACAACTGACTTGAAACCTCATCTCCCTTACCAGGTAACATTTCAAATAGTAGTGGCTTACCCCAGGAAAAATTTTACTTGAAACATTTTTTGCACGGTGGTTGATGAGGGAGCCTCAACATGCATCATGTTGTTGGTGTGTTGGAAGTCCATTGGCCAGCCCATTTCGTCTATGTCACATACTCTTCTTACCGCTTTCGATGATCATTCGTTCTGACCACATGGCATCATCCCCTCTTTCCCTTGTAGTTAGGAGGGATGACTGTGTGCATCAAGGTAGAGGTAGTCGATGCATCCCTCGACTACAATATCTTGTTAGGTAGGATTTGGACCTATTCCATGCAGTCAGTGGTCACTACAGTTTTCCTGGTCGTGTTGTTTCCACATGAGGGTCAGATCGTGACCATTGATCAATTGTCCTTCTCCAAACCTGACCCTTCATTTGGGGCATCTACAGTCCCAATGATTGATAACCCTCAAATAAACATCATCAACATTGGGGTTGGTTTGTGCCCACCTTTGATGGGCATTTTGGATTACCCACCTCCTCAAGGTGATGCTAAGCTCATATCTGACCACCATAAGGTTGAGGTTTTCCAATTTTTGTCGTTTCACACTTCTTACTTAAACAATCTGTGGATTCTTCCTTCCCCATAGACCATGATGGAAGGGACAAGGCACCATGGTATGTCCATGCTCTTGTTAGTGACAGAAGTTGCATACTGTACAGTCCATCAACCTTCCGTCGACCCTGATCTGACTCCCGCACAAGTGTTAGATATGATTCTAGAGGCTACTTGGGATCAAGGTTCCCTTGACGATACTGACTCTTTAGACTTAATCTTTCCATCAGACGAAGCAATTATCGAAGCAATGACTAGTCCGGACAAACCCTAGGATGATCTCCATCATAGATCTTACCTCCTACCAGAATTATGAAGATTTGAGGTAGGCGAATTGAATTTGACTATGATTGGAGACAAGTCTTGTCCTATCAACCCCTTGGATACACACGTTGTTTATGCCGAAGGAAATATGGAAACCATCACTGAAACGATTCCTATAGATATCTCTAGAACCCCTGACATCATGGAAAATGTCTTTGTCAAAGCAAACTGCTCCCTCGAGACGATGCCAGGCATCGACCCACGAAGTGTCGAGAATGTGAAATATGTGTTGTCTTTCAAGCTCCCTTTGAAATCTGAAAGCAACATCTGGTGAGACTTCATTTATGTTTTTCGATCTCATTCGGATTAACTAAGAAAATAAAACAATGGCAGGTCTTCTTTTAAGCCCTTTTCAGACCCTCTAAACATGAAAATATTGTCGAGTGATCTTGTTGACGTTCATGATCGTTAAACTGTAATTTGAAGGCACGTATGTCCAACGATAGTTTACCCCTTTTTCGGTCTGGATGGTCAAGTATATGAACAAAGGTATACTTTAGAGGCCTCGATTCTCTAGAAGAGTATTATCAGATATAATTTAAACCCTTTTTTTGGGTCTGAGAGACTAAATTTACGAAAAAGGAACCCCCATGGAGTCCATAGTTAAGCTCTTTTCAGGCTCCCTAAAATTGAAAATATTGTCGAGTGATCTTATTCTTTCACACTCATTAAACTAGTCCAGAAGAACTTTCCTGATGGAGTCCATAGTTAAGCTTTTTTCAGACTCCTTAAAAATGAAAAAATTGCCGAGTGATCTTGCATTTATCACACTTGTTAAAATGGTTTTGAATAGATGTCTGGTCGGTTCTATTTTACCACTTTTTTGAGCCAACTAGACTATCTTCAAGAAAGGTACCCTACCAAAGTCTCCTTTTACATTTTTTCAGACTCTCTAAATATGAAAAACCACCGAGATTACCTTCTCTAGCCTCGTTAAAGTTACATCGAAGGACATTACCATTGTGTGTTTTGTTAACCGTGTTTTCATACCTGCATCTTTGGCCTAATTCCGGCTCCATGTTGCTCTTTCAACTAAACCATCTGAAGCATGCCTTTTATGCAAGCCCTGTAGCACTTTGCCTCTGTGTCTTGACACCTTTGGCCCCTAGAGGATTTTGTGTGAGTGTCATTTTCCTACATATTCCCCTTTACCTTGAGCATCCCTATGTTTTGTGCGCTTGGAACTAGTATGTTTGTGACACCCGATCCTCCTTTGTAACGTAGCATTCTTTTATTCTTTTTCCAAAATTATTGAAAAAGACAAAATATATATATATATATATATATATACCCCAAAAAGAGGAAGGGAAAAGTATTTTCTTTTTACTGGAAGCACTATGAGTCACCCTTGGACAAAGCACATCCTTTCATTTTTTCATCAATCCCTGGTATTTAATATGACATAGAGCTGTGTCCTCCTCCATTTGATTATTCTTCCAAACATATGGAGAGTTTGCACTGCCTCTTGCATCGTGAACTTATGTCAATGTCATGTTGCCTGAGTCTCATCATTTTTTGTGCTATTACCCAAGGGAATTTTTTACCAAACCTAATTCGGCCCCTCTATAGCCTCTCTCTTTACCTCATGCTTAGCCATCCCAAAATTCCAATCAAGTCTTTGTTCAGAATCAATGAAGCTTCTAGTCTGATCATTAAGATCCTCTAGTCCATGACCGATGAGCCATCAAAGACCTATGGGTAGTGAAGTAGTACACTCATATTACACTCCTACCCAAGTTTTGAATATTTTGAAGTTGATGCTTGAGCTCTGAAGACATCATATCCAACCATCAGGCCTTATAAGCTTCTATAAGATGGATACTATACATGTATATCTTTTTTATTTTGAGATGTAGATCTGTTGTGTATTGCTTGTGGATACACTTTATGTAGTTATATGATATGGATATACCATGTATTTGATTGGTATCCATTCTTTTATTTCATCCCAAGCATGGGTATGCCCACCTCGGTGAGACAATTGTTATTTTGCAGATGGCACCTCTCGATTTCTGGTCCCTGGGCTCACTTGTTTGGAACGTTGGTGAAGATTGATAATGTATTTTGGCCATCGGATGCTCTTCTGAACTCACACATTAGGAGGCATCTTTTATAACCCTAATTTTCACTAGACATGCTTACCTGGCATCAGTCCATCTCATATTCCTTCTTTTCCAAACCACTACTGAACAACTCTTCTAAAAAACTCCATTTTTAAAGGTACATGCTAGTTGACCCACTACAACCCGCGTGTATCTACAGTGTCCATGCCATCTGACCCACTACAATCCTTGTGGACCTACAGAAGCACAAGAAAGGGAAAGTTGTTGATGGAACACACAACTTTGGGCAAGTTAACTAAACCTTTTGGCCATGCATGGCCGGTCATTCGACCAAATACCTAGCTCCTTCTATCCTATAAAAGAATGGGTAAGGGTCCCATTTGAAAGGTGTAAAATCATAGTAAAGAGACTATACCCAATTGAGAATTCCCCTTGTCCCAACATTTAGCCATCCTTGTGCAACGAGAAGTATAGAGAAAAGCAGTTGGAGGACATTTGAAGAGGCGCCCAAGACCAGTTTTGAGGAGCAGTGTCGACCACATATTGTAAGTTTACTCTTGCAAAGATTAATACAAAAAGGAATACTTTTCCCATCCCTCCATATCATGTGTTCAAGTTGAATGTTTATTTTATGATATTGTCACAACTGACCCAACAATTAGTATATGAAATGCATGTTCAAAGCTTTTTGTTTGTTCATGTGTGAATGTAGGTCAACACTGGGAGGAGGCTTGCAATTGAAGAGCGAGTGAAAGCAAAGGGATCAACATCAAATGAAGGACTTAAGGTAGAGTTTCCAAATATCATTTACACCTTCGTATTGCATGCATGTGGGGTTTTGTGTTGGGAGAGTAGGAAAAAGTAGAGGCCTTTGAAATGGTCATTTTTTGAATGCATGATTAGAGCCCTTAAATGCTAAGTCCACAGGAGGTATTCCCACCCACAAAAACAACTTAAAAGGTGTGGAAAAATTAATTTCCATGAAATATAAGAGTACACTCATTATTGAAGATAATGACCTTGCAAAATTCATAAAATAAAATGTACTCGAACCCGAAGAAGATGCAACCAAGCAAAGTACAAGAAGGATATGGTTAGGGCCAAAATAATCATTGCAGACTCTATTAAAGATCACTTGATCCCTCAAGTGTCTTCTAAGAACAATCAAAAGATATGTTTGATTCCCTAACCAAAATGTATGAAGGAAATAACATCAACCGAAAGATGAACTTGAGAACCCAACTCAAGAATACAAAGATGGAAAAAGGAGAAACAATTCAAGACTATTTCTATAGGGTTACTCATTTAAAGAATAGTTAGAAGAAATTTTAGACAACTTGGATGAATATTAACTCATCATGAAAACTCTTATTGGTCTCACAAGACCTTGGTATTCCTTCATCCAAACTATATGTGCAAGAAAGGAAAAACTCCAACTTGACAATCTTCAGGAAGAATATGTTCAAGAAGAAGAAAGAGTAGCCAACCAAGAAGTATTACTATTAATGGATGAATACCAATCCCTATATGCTCACGCTAAAGGAGTAAATAAAATTTCTCACTTCCAAAAGAAGACCCACCTCCATAAGGAATCTCACTCCCTAAAGAGATTCACCCACTTCCATAAAGAATCTCACCCTCTAAGGAGATTTCAGAAATATCAGAGGGTTCAAAGAAGAGAAAAATATTTATCCTCTTATCAATGCTATCAATGTGATAAGATGGGACAGATTGCCTAAGAATCTTCCTACCAAAAGGGAAGAATACAATAAGATAAATAACAAAAGACATAGTTCCCATGCAGTTGAAGATGATGAACCACTCGGGAAGTTGACTAAAGAAGATACTGAATATTATGTTTTATTTTCCACCCTCTCAGGATATTTGACACCGAGAGAGGATACTTGGCTCATATACAATGGTTCCTCTAAGCACATTATAGGTCAAAGAGACATTCTCTCTAGCCTTACAGAAAAGGACTTTCCCTAGAAAGCTTTACTCGAAGATGATTACCAGTACCCTATCAAAGGAATAGGAGAATCCACCTACAAAATTTATTTAGGGACTTCAATGAGAATGAAGGATGTACTTTATGTAGAAGGTTTGAAAAATAATTTACTTTCTATCTCAGCCTTAGATAAGAAAATTTTCAGGGTTACATTCATAGATGGTGAAGTTCTTATGTGGCCTAAAAGAAAAAACCATAAAAGATGCAATTTTTATTGGAAAAGAAGAAGGTGCATTCTATAAGTTAAAAGGTCACTCAAATGCATCCTTGACTCAGTCCATTGAGAGTCCTTGTGAACTTTGCAATAGAATAATAGCTCACATCAACCACAAATCCTTAACATATGTAAGAAATGTAGTTATAGGTCTACCATAATTCAAGGTTGATCATGAAGGTGTGTGCAAGTGATGCGCACAAGGAAAGAACATAAAGAATCCTTTCCCAAAGAGGGACATTAAAGTAGAAGAAATCTTGGAGCTCATCCACTCAGATGTATGTGGTCCAATTCCATCAAAATCTCTAAGTTGGTACGTATACTATGTATAATTTATTGATAATTATTCTTGTAATACTTTTGTTAATTTATTGAAATCGAAAGATGAAGTTCTTGGAAAGTTCAAGGAATTCAAATCCTTCGTAGAAAATCTCTCCGAAAGAAAAATCAAGATACTCAGGTCAGATAATGGAGGAGAACACACCTCAAATTAATTTGGGATATTTTGAAAAGATTAAGGGATTAAGAGGGAGCTCACCACTCCCTATAATCCTCAACAAAATGGTGTAGCAGAAAGAAAGAATAGAACAATAATGGAAGAAATGAAGACTATGATCCACGATCAAGATATTCCAATGTAATTATGGGATGAAGCAGTAAGAAAAACAATTTATGTTAAAAATAGATTATCCCATAGTGCACTTGGATTCAAAACCACCGAAGAAATGTTATCCGAAAAGAATCCAGATGTAATCCATCTC
Organism: Picea sitchensis; assembly: GCA_010110895.2. Taxonomy (NCBI): domain Eukaryota; kingdom Viridiplantae; phylum Streptophyta; class Pinopsida; order Pinales; family Pinaceae; genus Picea; species Picea sitchensis. The sequence continues at coordinate 53,414 of SNQJ01S0051765.1, forward strand.
AAGATATTTTCTTTTCCAGGGTTTGTACACATTCCAAAAGAAAGGAGAACTAAGTTGGACCCTTCAGGAAAGAAGGGAATATTTGTTTGATACTAAGAGGTCTCTAAGGCCTTTAGAATTTACATACTAGATTACCATCATATTGAGATCAGTAGAGATGAAATATTTGATGAATATGCAACACTCACGATATCAAGGAGATGCCAACTTGAAGAATTATATGACGAATAGCTTGTAGCTCCTAGAGTTGCAGAACCAGTGAAGGAAGTTACAATTACACATGATGATGAGATTCCAAAAGATTATGATATGACAGAATCTCAAGAACCTCCCTAGATGATGATCTCTCACAAGAGAAAGACAAATCGGGAAAGGGAAATTATTCAATGTGGAGAGAAGTATTGAGCCCCAGAAGGAACCATGAGACAAATAAAGAAACCTAATACATTCTCCAGTAATATGGCCTTGATGTGTGATCTCATAAAAAAGGAACCTACTTTCTTTGAAAAATCCATTCAGAATAAATAAAGGGTGGATTCCATGATAGAAGAATACCAAATTATGTATGGGAAATAGTTCCCAAACTAAAGAACAAAGATGTGGTATCTTCCAAATTGATGTATAATATAAAACATGCTCTATATGGAAGTATTGAAAAATATAAACGAAGATTTGTAGATCGTGGCTTTTCTCAAAAGGAAGGTATTGTGATGCAGAACCCCCGTTCTCCACTCGGGGATGCGCGACCTCTCGGTCTAGGATCGATCAAGATACTGAGCAGGATTGACTCTTTGGGTCTCTGTTAGACCCCAAAACCACTTACACGGGTCCTTTCTCCAAATGTGCAGGTCGTATAGGGCCTACGGGCCCTCTCCTGAGCACTATTCAAATTTCAATGTCCCACAGGCACTAGCTCTCCCATGGCTAAGCCCCCTCTTCCACGTGACCACTAGTTGTGACCATGCTCTTAACAAAAGGCACTTTGCGAGATCACAAGTCGGGTATTTGCATGCGATCCAATCCCCAATTCTCAGATCTCTAAAGTCCCTAATTGTAAATTCCTCTCTAACAAAACCTAGAATTTCATAAATTTAAAGATAATATTTCTATTATAATTTCTTTGACGGTTTTATATTCAGCAAAATAACATCAACAAAATAACAATTTACAGTTTATGGCTCAGCAAAAATTCAAAATGGGCAGCATGATATAAATGATATATTGAATAATATACACAACATAAATAACATATTGAATGATCATATGATAATGAACATGCCATAATAACAAACAAAAATAACTGTCAAGTGATTTGTTTCCCAACTTTGTTTGTCCAAGCTGAAGTTGAAACTGTGCCCTAGCTGCTCTGCCAAGATCTTCCCAAAATTGAATCTTTCCTCCCAGCCAGCTAGGAATAGAGCCTATTTGGCTCCCTAGATCTAGGATTTCGTAAGGATTCCTAGCCCCCGATCCCAAATCTCCCAGCAACAGATGCTCCCCTGTAATAGTCTACCAAACTCGAAACCATAAATACAGTCTTCCAATCTCAAAATAATGCTCCCTCTCCCAAAATCAAAAGTCCACCTCTCCAATGTTTTTGCCCCCTGATATCCTCCTTCCCCATTCACTGCCTCCCCCTTTCATTAAGACTCACCCACCTTATCTCTCCATTCAATGCCAACCACCTTATTCCTCCATTCAATGCCAACCACCTTATCCCCTTCTCCTTAATTGTCCCATCCTTCGATATGTTAAGTTTTCTTTTAATAAATTAAAATTGATTAAACTTAAATTCATTGCCTAAATATTTAATGAGTTAATTAATTAATTAATCAATTGATTAATATACATTAAACAATAATAATCTAGGACAATTAATTAATTAATTAATTAAACTTAATATACTTTAAACAATTATTTTACTATGACAATTAATTATTTAACTAGGGTTGTTACATACACCCACCCTTCAAGAAACTTCGTCCCAAAGTTAAAGTATTTTATGATACAAGGGAAAAGACACATGGTTCACACATTCATAACAAATAACCGACATTATTAGTAAGTAAGCCAATAAAACTCATACATACTAGTGTGCATGTGCAAGAAATGCATGTGTAGCTAGTACATACAAGTCTCATGCGTGTACTAATAACAATAACTATCATCTCTATAGTAATTTCTGTATGCATCCAATCCATTCAACAAGACTATTCATTTTATAAAAGACAATAAACCAATCAAATGTTTGCGAAATCATTTAATTACAATTATCTAGCTCAACAATGTTGTTTAGACAATTGTAGTTTAGTTAATTAATTATGAATATTCATATATACACTTTTCTTTTCAGAAGGAAAAACAATACATTCCAGGATAAGAAAAATCTCCATACACTCTCAACTATATCTACTCATCCTTCCTCCCTAACTTACTTCCATCTTCAATTCCTATCCTTCCTCTGCTGG
>SNQJ01S0051765.1:55931-82310 GCA_010110895.2 Picea sitchensis
CTGCTGGACTATCTTGGAGTGTCAACTATATTGACCTAACTCCAAATAGAACCCGTAAGTGGAAGTGTCACTATCTTGACCAAGCTTCCCCAGGAGGCAACTGACAGTCATCATCACACGTCTAGGGTAGCGTGAGCTAACACCATTCTTCCATGACTCCAGGTTTTAGAGGATACATGGTGGGAAATGCCTCCACCCCTCCTAATAGGACTAGGGTCCACACCCTATAATGGAATATATAGTAGCATCGTGTTGCTGGGAGTTTTGTCATCGTTTATTCATTTTTGGGAAGTCTCACCACCTGAAATCCTGCACTGGTCCACATATCATAGTAATGCATCCAAACCAATATAATTTCACATACAAAGATTCATACCATATTGTTTCTCGGTCAGTGGTCATGAAATTCACTTTCATTATCATTATCCCTTAGCTATTTCATAGCCCAATGACCTGCAGATTAGTCTGTAACACAAACTCATACACATCTATGCATTATTATCATGTAATTGCATACAACTATAATCTCAATTTGGTATTCCCATACCAACAACTTTAACATCAAAGTTTTCAAGTTAGAAATAGATCTCATAATATCCCATAATTCAATTAACGTTACCCATTCATAGAATTATCATTTACATAATGGATTGCATTATATCCAACATCATCAATAACATTTAAACATTCATAAAATTTACATTCTCACAATATATCACATCATATCCATCATTATTCAAATACATTTAAACATTCATAAAGGTTCATACATATTAAAAGTTCAAGTGTAGCATTTAATAGTTTCACTGTGAATAGAAAATAAAGGTGTTTAGGCCTCAGGTAATCCTAGTTGTCTAAGTCAAAAGGTGGTGTTGCATACACCCAACCTTCAAGAAACATATTCTCTAGGTGGTCAAAAAAGTGAGGGATAATCTCGTCGTAGTGTCTCGGCATCCTCCCAAGTAGCAGATCCTTGACTATATTTGTCCCACTGGACCTTAACTTGGTCTACCAGTCAGTTTCTGAGATGTCAGAATCTATGGTCCAATATGTGTAACAGCTCTACTGTGAGGGTTTTCGTGTCTGATACCTGCAATTACTTCCAATTTAGTTTATGTGATTCATCAACAACATAATGGCGTAGAACAGATACATGAAAAACATTATGAGTTTTATGTAAGTGGGGTGGCAGTATGAGATGATAGGCAACGGGTCCAATTTTCTCTTGGATTTTGAATAGTCCTATAAACCAAGGTGACAAATTTTTCCCCTTCCCAAACCATATGGTACTCTTATTAGGCCTGATACGAATGAAAACCTGATCTCCCACTTTATAACTTCGGTCAGTCTTGTGTGCATCTGCATAACTTTTCTGTCTATCTTGTGCTTCCTTTAGTCTCTGCCTAATTTGAATCACCTGTTCCTCCATTTCTTGAATAAATTTTGGCCCAAATATTACTTGGTCTTCTAATCTTTCCCAAATCAATGGTGTTCTTCATGGCCTTCCATATAGAGCTTCATAGGGTGGCATTCCGATGGAGCTATGAAAACTGTTATTATAGGCAAACTCCACCAAAGGTAGCTACTTCTCCCAATGGGTTTGATTATCCATGACATACATCCTAAGCATGTCTTCCATGACTTGATTTTATCTTTTAGTTTTCCCATCTGTTTTAGGATGATAAGCTGTGCTTAAGTTCAACTAAGTCCCCAACATTGACTGCAAACTTGTCCAAAACCTAGAAGTGAATCTGGAGTCCCTATCTGAAATGATCTTCTTAGGTATCCTGTGCAAATGGATGACCTCAATTACAAACACACATGCCACATTAGTGACATTGTAAGTGTCTCTAACCGGAATAAAATGGGAAATCTTGGTTAACTTATCAACTATCACAAGAATGGCATTGTGTCTATGAGATGTGAGTGGAAACCCCACAACAAAATCCATAGAAATGACTTCCCACTTGGACATAGGAACATCATGTGGTTGTAGGAGGCCTGTCGGGTGATGGTGGTCAACTTTCAATTGTTGACACTCTAGGCTCTTCGCGACAAAATGGACTACATTATGCTTCATGCCTACCCAGAAGAAGAGATTCCTCATGTCTACGTACATTTTATTCACACCTGGATGCACACAATAAAGTTCTCTATGGGCTTCCTTCAGTATGATGCTTTGAATATCCCCATCTTCGGGGATGTACATCCTTCCTCAATATCTCAATAGTCCATCTGCTTCGAGAATATATCCTTCATACTTTGGATCTAATTGCCTCCCACTCTGGAGGTTTGAGGTAACCTTTAAATACCAACTATCTCCAAGGAGTTGTGTCAACACATGTTCCTTCAGATTGACTTTTAAGGGTACCAAGGAGAAGACACGTGGTCTCCTACTCAAGGCATATGCGACCGCATTCTCTTTTCCCTTGATATATGAAATACCAAAATCATACTCACTCATGAACTCACTCCATCACTTTTTCCTAGCATTCAGATCCCTTTGAGTGAATATATGTTTTAAACTTTGATGGTCTATTTTGAGCTCAAAGTTTCTCCCCACTAGATAGTGCCTCCAAAGTTTCAGAGCTAGCATTATAGCTGCCAACTCTAAATCATGAGTAGTGTAAATCTCCTCGTGTTTATTCAACTTCCTTGACACATAAGCTATCACTCCTCCATCATGCATTAGCATGACCCCCAACCCTTGCTTCGAGGCATTCGTGCAGACTGTGAAGTCCTTTTCCATATCCGACACTCGTAGAATTGGCACACTATTTAGTAACCTCTTAAGCTCGATGAATGAACTATCACATTCTTCTTTCCATTCATACCTAACCCCCTTACGCTGCAAAGTGGTGATGGGTTTCTCTATTTTAGAGAACCCTTGTACAAATATCTGATAGTAACCTGCTAGTCCCATGAATCTTCTTACCTCATGAACATTTTTCGGCACTGGCCATTCCATAATGGCCTTTACCTTTTCTGGGTCCACAGAGATTCCTTCACCAGAAATGATATGACCTAAATAGTGAATTTATTTCTGGAAGAAGGAACACTTCGAAAACTTCCCATACAGTTTGTTCTCTCTAAGGCAAGACAACACCACTCACAATTGTTCCTCATGTTCTCTTTCGTTTTTGGAATAGATAAGGTTATCATCTAAAAAGACTTGTACAAAGAAGTCTAAGTACTTCCGGAATACACCATTCATGAGGCTCATGAATACTGTCGACGCATTGGTCAATCCGAAAGGTACTACAATGAACTCATAATGCCCAATATGAGTTTGAAAGGAAGTTTTAGGAATACCGCCTTCCTTAATCCTTAACTGGTGATACCCTGATCACAAATCAATGTTTGAGAATACCACTGCTCCTTTCATCTAATCAAAGAGGTCATCTATTCACAACATTGGGTACCTATTTTTCACTGTAGCATGGTTCAAGTCCCTGTAATCTATGCACAGTCGTAAGGACCCATCCTTCTTCTTCACAAAAATTACTAGTGCACCCCAAGGTGAGACACTGGGTCTTCTTAGTCCTAAGTTGAGTAACTCTTTCAACTGCATCTATAGCTCACAAAGTTATGGTGTTGTCATCCTATACGAAGTTTTAGAAATTGGTTTTGCACCAAGTTTTATCTCAATAGTGAAATCAAGCTCCCTCTCAAGAGGTAACCCTGGTAACTCATTCAGAAAAACATCTTTAAACTCTGGCAATACTGGGTATTGATCTAAGGAGGGTCCTTTCCTTTCACTCACTGCTTCCACTACATACATTCGATACCCTTGTCTAATGCACCGCTTAACCTTCATAATTGAGATAAAGCATAGAGACACCTTTCTCCATACACCCTGGAGCTCTACTGGTCTTCCTTCATCGTCAACACAAAGAACCCTTTTTACAAAACAATCTACCATAGCTCGATGGGATTCTAACCAATCCATTCCAATGATTAGGTCATACGCCTCGAGAGAAGTGACATATAACTTCAACCTGTTAGTATACACTCCTAGGTCTACTATACAATTATCAATGCTAGGTCCTACCGCTTGTTTTTCCCTCGAAGCCATCTCGACTTGTTTAAAGTCATCATGCTCGTAGGATTCCAACCCACTCTTTTCTATTGCAAATGGTGAAATGAAACTATCTGTAGCACAAAAATCAAATAAAATATTAACATTGATATGATTTAGCGTACCTGATGACTCCACCACTGTGGATTGATGTTCTTCCTGGAAATTATTAACCGTTGCGTAAATCCAGTGGCTTCCACTTTATCTTCCCATCGGGGCCCTTCCTTCTCTATGCACAAATCCTGATTGTAACTATGGGAAGTCACACTGGTAATGGGGTCCTCCACATCCCCAACACATAACATGAGATTGAACCTGTGCACTATTTTATGACTGTCTATGAAATGAGTTCCTTCCCCTAGAACCCCTGCCCCTACTAGTTGTCCCCTAAGAGGGTCGTGGACCTGCCTATGTCGTTGGTAATGAATGAGATGCTGTACTCACTGCCATTGAAATACCTATGGCGAAAGTCCTTGGTGTGACACTATTATGATATGGAGGTGGCCTTGAGATCCCTCCCCTGGAAAATGTTCTAGGGGTTTTCCCCACGAATCTAGGATGATGTGAAAAGGTCAATCTCATACCTCCATTTAATTGCATGTGTTCCTCCGCATAACGCACATTTTCCACTGCTTCTGCTACTGAAGACGGCTTCCACATCTGCACCATGGCCCTTATATTAGGGTTTAACCCATAGATAAAGAATTATGTGTGTCATTGGTCATTATCTATGTATGAAACATATTTGACCAACTCCATAAACCTGATCTCATATTCTTCTACGGTCCTATTTCCCTGTACTGGAGCATGAAATGCTCCCACCTGTTGTTCCTCATAGTAAGCTGGTAGATATTTCATTCAGAACTTCTCCTCAAAAATTTCCCAAGAGATGGTGTCCGGGGTAAGGTGCAACTGCCTCTGTAGGTTTCCCCACCAGTTCAGGGCACTGTCCCTTAAATGAAATATTGTTACTTTCACCTTTGATGTGGAAGCATAGTCTCTTAAGGAAAAACATCATGTCATCCCTTCCAACCATGCTTATGCACGTTCACTGGCACAACCCTCAACAAACTCTGGAAGTTTGATCTTCTGCAATTCTCTAGTGATGTCTTTAGGTGGAGGTCCTCCCCTTGAATCCCTCGATGCTTTAGGATTACCCGTTCCAGATGGTGGGGGCTCCACTTCGATCCCTACTAGTTGACGCCCCTTTAAAGTCTCATTTATGGCCTCCAAAGAGCACAAAATGAGAGCTAATTCAGGCGATGGTGGTGGCGATGCCCCTCTGCCTCCATTTCCTCGAGTCCTGATGATCCTGTATAATTGAATCTGCATCAACCAAAAGTTTGTCAGGGTGAGTCTAGGATAATTCATATTTGCGAAACTTAAACTAGAAAACAAGGTTAGGCCCAAGTTTTTTTTACTTTTCTGTAAATAGACATTACTCTCTTTAGGGGAAGTGGCTAGGTTAGGGTTAAAGCATATAAGCTTGATGTCTTCACCTAAGAAAACTATTGACCCTCTCGCCTGGTAGTTATGCTAGCACTATACCACACTCACCACAGTGCATTATATCCCTTATATGGTGCTTTCTATTATACCCCTATTCTACCCTGACTATTTCCCATAACATGCATCAAACTCACGCTACTCTACAAGGACTTTTAACCTTTATAAATTATAAAGTTACACTATTACATTCATTAATCATAGGGATATATATGATTAATAACATAGGTTTGTTAAGCCCTAATATTGGCTCATTACCCCTTAATTGGGCCATATTATATTAGTAATGTTATTTTATTTATTTCATCTTTAGGCCATTAGTTGTAATTATACCTCCTAGTCTCCTATATATACCAAGGAGACATTTTCATTTTCAATCATCTTGTACTTGAACATTTAAGAGGGGTAAAAGGAGGTTTCCCCCTCAAAGAGTCTTATTATCTAAAATTGTCTCTTTTTCAAGGCGTTGAGTACTTCTTCTGAGGTTTTTCTATGTTATATTGATGTTTGGTTCTTAACATATGGTATCAGAGCTCAAGGTCTAGGGGTTTCACTGCTACATCTGAGACACCGTGGGATTTTCACTATAACTCTGTTTATACAATGTTTTAGAAGGAACGACTTGGAGGATATTTAGTAGATAGATCAAGGTACGCTGGGTTCAAAATTCAGCTCCTGAGGCCTTATACTTTCAGAGATACAACCTGTACAATATAGGGTTCGGGAATCATCCTGAAATGAGTCATTGTGGAATTCTCGCTATAAAACAAATTCTATAATGTTTCATACCCTAAACTCTAGATTCCATTTACAGAAATTAGTAAGGTATTTGTGGTAAAACTTTCAGCTTTTGGGTCATCTTAAAATTGTAGATACACCTTGTGTAAGATAGGGTATCTGACTAGTCTCAAGAAGGTGTTCTAGGTAAAACAATCATAACTTCTTCCTAGAGTATCCAAATTGAGTGGGAGATATTTCATTGGATCGTGGACAGTCTGTAGTATTTTGGGTGCGAGTTTCAGAATTTGATATCAATTATTTTGTGCGGGGTATGCTATACAAGTGAGATCTCCTGGAAATGCCAAAAATCGACAAGTTGTGAGGAAGTTACCGTAAATTACACTTGGCACATCCAATTTTGATTAGACCTATGGCATTGCAAAGAAGAAATATCAAAGAACTACCTAAAATAAATTTTCATACCCAGAAGGGCTGAAACTTGGGAGATAGAATAGAATAAATATTGTCTAGCAGAAATGCCCCAAAATCAAGATTCAAAAGTGATACTTGGCCAACATGGCACCAAAAAATGGACCTTCTACACCAAATAAGCCTCCATAAAATCCTAATTGGACTCTTTATGAAGGTGAAGAAATGCGTAGGGACATAAATGAACTACAAAAGAAGATGGATTCAATGGAAGCTAAGTTGATGGATTCAATAGAAGCTAAGTTGGATACTAAGATTGATGGCTTAAAACGATATTGATTCAATAGCTAAGTTGGATACTAAGATGGATGGCTTAAAAGGGAGATCATGGAAGTATTGAAAATTTCTGTGGCGAATGAGAAGACACCCAAAAGTGAAAAATGCATCCCATTCATGATGAAGACCACAAGGAAGGTGAATCAAGAATGGAGAAACTCCAACTTTGGTTTGAAGACCAACCACGCTCCTAAGATTTCGATATGAGGGTTTGATGGCAAGGACCCAATCACATGGATACTTTTAGATGGAGCAATTCTTTGATTCCATAATGTGCCACATACAATAAAAGGTAATGAATTGCTTCTTTTATTTAGAACCTAATCAATTTGTTTGGTATCGATGGCTTTATTCCTTGGGTAAATCACTTGTCACTTGACAATTTTCATGGAAGAAATGATAGCACACTCATGAGGATACAAGGAGCACACCTTCTTTAGCCAATTGATAAACTCGCTGAAAAAAGGGTTTATTAAGACAACATTGAAAACTTCCAAAGATTGAATATAAAGGTAATCGAGTTCCGTGATGAGCACTTGATTGATATATTCATAAGAATCCTAAAGGATAACATTCAACATGAGGTTCACTTTGGGAACCCAAATCATTGGAGAATGCATTTAAGGTAAAGAAATGTTGAAAGTGCACATGGCTATGGCTAATAAAAGGACCTATCCTAACATCTATATAGAGAGAACAATGCTCCTTCTCCTAAACAACTCTCTCAACCTACAAGGTTGAAATCTCAACAATTGGAGGAAATAAAAGCAAAAGGTTTATGCTTTAATTGCATGCTAGTACGTATAAGCATAAGTGTGGTGAGAAGAAATTATTCTACATAGATTGTGAAGAGGAACAAGAACAAGGAATGAAGAACCATCTCAAGATGAAAAACATAGAAGCAATTTCTTCAACAATTGGACTCCCCACAATATCGTGTAATAAATTGGCTAGATTTAACACTCCTAAAACCCTCAAGATTGAATGATACATCAAAAATAAAAGGTAATAGTCCTAATTGATTATGGCAGTACCTTCATACCACTATAAATTAGCCAAAGATCTCAATTGTTTTGGTTATCTAGCCAGTTTCAAGTAATGATTGCGTGATGGAGGAACCATCACCGTCTCGTGAAAATGCAATAAGATCAATCTTTACCATGGGGAATATGTAATGAATAGTCCAATGATTTCTATACCCATGGGTGGTGCAGATGTTGTACTAGGAACTAAATGGTTACAATCATTAGGAACAAGGATTTTAATTTTCAAGAAATTTTCGACGTAAATTTTCATTCGAATGAAAAGAAATTGAAATAAGAGGTATCAATGTGGAAGCCCCGATAAGGTGATAAGGATTAACGGCATGACAAAATTATTTAAAAGGGGCATCAAGGCATTATTGCATCAACTATGCTCACTAGATGTTCAAACATCTAAGCTGATATATTCCCTCAATATATCCACAAAGGATCATTGATAAGAATTCCAGCATTTGAAGATATTCCCAAAGGTCTCCACCCACTCGAAATCATGATCATGAAATTCACCTAATTCTCGAGAATGTTCCTCCTAACATCAGCGATACATATATACCCTTACGCCCATAAGAGTAAATTGAGCGCATGGTTCAAGAAATGTTAGAGGTCGGCATTATTAAACCTAGCCAAAATTCTTACTTGGCTAACTTGGTAGTGGTATTCAAGAAAGATAGCTCATGGCGATGTGTCCGTGATTATAGAGACCTCAACAAGATCACTTTATTAAATATAAGTTTCCCATTCCTATCATCGATGAATTGTTAGATGAATCCACATGGAGAAATTCCATTTCACAAAATTCGATCTTTCAATCAAGGTATCATTAGATCAATGAAGGAAGAAGATATCCCAAAAACAACATTTCAACTCATGAAGGCCATTATAAATTTTTTTTTTGTCATGCCTTTGGCCTACAAATGCACCTTCCACATTCCAAGGGTTGATGAATTCCATTTTCAAGCCCTTCCTTCAAAAATTTTGTTAGCATTTTTGATGATATACTAATCTATAGCAAGTCTTGGGAGGATCATGTGCAACATGTTACGGTGCTACCAAAGGAGAAACAACCATAGCCAAACCATCCAAATGTTTCTTTGGAGAAAGGAGGTAGAGTATTCGGGTCATATTGTATCTCATGACAGTGCCGGTAGACCCTAACAAGATTAAGGCCATGATGGACCCGGCCGATTCCCAAAACATTAAAAAAATCTTAGAGAATTTCCAACAGGCATTTCACCGCGAATCCCTTTGTTTAGAACTATGAAGAATAGCTAAACACCTTTAACTTAATAATTAACTAAGAAAGATTAATTTTCATGGACTCCGTGAGGCAACCAAATCTTTTGAACTTAAATAGGTGATGTGTAAGCTCCCCGCCCTTGGACCACTCCAAACTTCACAAAACCTTTATTGTAGAATGTGATTCCTCTAGAAATGGAATTGGTGTTGTCCTAATGCAAGAAGGAAGGCCCCTCGCTTTGAAAGCTCCACCACTCAAGGGAAGGACCTACACAAAACCCATTTATGAGAAGGAAATCATGGCAATACTACATGCATTAAAGAAATGGAGTCCTTACCTTATAGGTAGTCATCACTTCAAGGTCAGTAAAAACAAAGCATGATAGTCTTAAATAATACTCTTGGAACAAAAGACTATCTTCGTAAGAACAACAAAAATGGGTAACCAAGATATTGGGTTATGATTTTGAAATCATCTATGTGGGAAGCAAAATGTTGCGGCGTAGATGCACTCTCAAGAAAGATGAAGATGTTGAGGCCTTTCTTTGTGCTATCTCGACCATCCAACCCGCATTTGATAATAGAAGAAAGGGATGAATGGAAAAACGATCTAAAAATGCGGACTCTCATTCAAAGGTTGCGCTAGGATTCCGCATCGACAAGCACATCTTACATGGAAAAATGGTTCACCATGGTACAAAGATCGCTTATATTTATGTAAGAACTCCCAAATCAAACAAAAGGTACTATTGAATTGCACACCTCTCCAAGAGGAGGGCACTCGATTTTGAAAACCTACCATAGAGTCAAGAATGATTTTTTTGGGATGGCCTTTAAAAACTAATGTTCAAAGGTTTGTGGCATAATGTGTGGTTTTCTAACAAAATAAGGTGGAACAATTAAGACCCTGTGTCTTTACAACCATTATCCATCCCAAGTCACTGGAGGAGGTTTCCATGTGGATTTCATAACAAGTTGGAATACCAAAGTTTGAAGGAGAGTGTCATCATGGTGATTGTTGATAGATTCACCTCAAGTATGCACACTTTTGTGCACTCTCATCCCTTCAAAGCTAGTACAATTGCCAATCGCATTCATGGAGACAGCCAAAGCATGGCAGCCCAAAGATTATTGTAAGTGACAGAGATCCGATCTTCACAGACATTTTGGACATAATTATTTTCTTGTTTGGTACTTAGTTGGTTCATAGCTCATCTTGTCATCCTCAATCCGGGATGGACAAACCGATAGTGAACAAATGTATGGAAGGCTACACCTTCGCTGTTTCTTTGTCTCCTAATAAACAAACACAATGGTTCAATGAGCCACCTTGACGTAATGGTGGTATAACACTTCCTTCATAATGCAACAAAAATGAAAACATTTATGGTGCTTTATGGATACCAATTCTCCTTCCCTCATTTCTTCTAAAAGAAAAATCTAAGGTTCAAGCAAGGAATATCACATCGAGAATCAACAACAAATTCTCCAAAGCTTTGGGGCTATCAACCCTAATTCATGGCACGTAATCACATGAACAACAAGTATCCAACATCATAGTGAAAGAAGTTTTGAAGTAGGGGATTGGTGTTTTTAAGACTACAACCATACAAACAGATGTCCCTAAGCAAGCCAAGAAGGATAATAAATTATCACCAAAGTACCATGGACCCTATAAGGTGTTGCAAAATATTGGTACTATGGTGACAAATTGAGTCAGCCTGCCTTCAATGCAGTACACCCAATTTTCATGTTCACGCTTTAAAGAAGGTTATAGGTGACAAGATCCCAGTTCAAACTATATTGCTAGAACTTGATGAGGGAAGGAAAAATCATATTGATCCCTAATCCATCACTCTAATAAAGAATTCACCAAATTTAGGAATAGATCCATTTCGTGAGTATCTCATTAAATGGAGGAAACCACCAATGAAGATTCCACTTGGGAAGCATGAGTCTTTTATACGTAAGCATCCATAGTTACTCAAGCATTGCATGACTTGTCTCATGGGAGGGGCATGTTGTTCTAATATTGACTCATTACCCCTTAATTGGGCCATATTATATTAGTAATGCTATTTTATTTATGTTGGCTTTAGGCCATTAGTTGTAATTACAATTCTTAGTCTATATATACCAAGGAGACATTCTCTCATTTTGAATCATCTTGTACTTGAACATTTAAGTGGGTATGAGGTTGCCCCCTTGAAGAGGCTTATTATATAAAATTATCTCTTTCAAGCAGCACTTTTCCTGAGGTTTTCTATGTTATATTGATGTTTCTGATTCTTAACAAGGTTTCAAACCCATTATTAACATTAAAAATTTTACATTGTTAATAATACAGCATTAATATGCCTTGCTGCTTGGTGCTTGGTTTTATTGGTGGAATGGAGTGGAGGGTCTTGGCGCTTGGCTCGATGGTTATTGGCATGGAACTCAGTGCTTGGTGAACTTGGATAATTGGAGATTATACTGTGATAATACTTTATTACCATTGATAATTAATTTCTATTTATATATGAATTTATTTTGTAAAGGAGTATACATGGCACGTTGGTGTTAGGGCTCTTCTCAAAGCACTTATCTTGGTTGGTTGGTCATGGGTTGAAAACCCATGAACCCCAAAAAATATTTTTTATAACTTTATTTATTATTTGTTTATTTATTATTTATTTATTACCATTATTTTTTTAATAATTAAAAATTTTTAAACAATTAAATATATATATATATATTTTAAACCCACTTAAAGAATTAAATAAAAGAAATTTAAAGAAATTAAAAATAATTAAACTAAATAGTAAATTCAATTGAAGCTCCGCATCGTATGCATGAGGCCCACGTGCCTGCCTCCCCCATTTCCTGCCTGCCCAAGATAAATTAAAATAAAAATAATAAAAAAAACGCATCATTAATAAAACCCCTAATTGGACCCAAACCTTTAAATTTCTACTCTACTACCGCCTCTGGTCTCTCTCTCATGGATCCCTCCTTCGTGGTCTTCAACCGGGTCCTAATGCAACACCGGGACAATGCCAACACAAGGAAAAAGGGAAGAGCCCACGGCACTCCATTTTCTCAGACTACCCCTCAGCACACATGAATAACTCAAGATGCCAAGTTGGGATAACGCACCAATTTTAGGTACTGGTCCGAAAGGAAAGGGGATGGGTTTGAATCCCATTCTAGACAGTCCTTTAGAAGGGAAGGCTTGGACTATAGCAATGGTTTTTTTTTTTTTTTTACATTTGGGGTTTTCATGTAGTTTAAAAAGGGCTCCTGAAGGGCTTTGGGCTTGGGCCATATAAGGTGTTACTTCCTCGCCAAGAAATGTGTAGGGTATGAAGCTTAGCACTCAGCTCTGGTTTTTGATGACTTTATGTGTGCATGACATGTGGATTCGGCCTGTGGCTTGACTCGTAGTGCATTGTTTTGGCTCACAAGATCCTCCGTCATAGTTGGGGTGAGTGTCTTCGATGCCTTAGATCTTGATCTCAGGTGCTTTGTGGCACACTTATTGTGACTTATCTCTTGGTTGGTAGTCTGTATATGGCTAATATGCTCGATGGAATTTCGAGTAGGTTGGATTAACTTGGATATGGACTTGTTTGACCAAAGCCCATGTTTTTATTTCATTTCCTCTTGTTCCCATTATTCCCTAGTAGCTAATGCGTGTGAGATTTGTTTTTGTTTTGCAAGTTCGTGGGGCAACACCCTTGAGGGCACGACCTTGGCTGCTAGGCCGACCTGCCCCTTTTTGGTGCCTCTACATCAATGCCCTGACTTGTATCATCATCTCATGGAATACTCTGTAGCTTCATGGAGGGCTTAGGGTTGAAGGTGTCTAATGCTTCTGCGGTACAAATAAAGAGAAAGATTCAATCCCATCCATGAGCTGCCGGGGCTTTAAATTTTGGGTTTTCAGTCTTTTTTTACAGGTTAATGTGCCCTCTCTCATCATTTCATAATCAACCTTTTGGTGGGATCATAACCATGGCTTCATGGTAGGTAACCTAGGGTTTATAAAGTTTTCTTATATAAACATACATAAAAAATACATTAATAACTATATATAAGCCTCTTATTTTCTAGTGTTGAAACGATTTCACAATAACACAATAATGATATAAAACTTCTTAATTTGGTAGCTTATATAATGCTTCTTTTTATGATTTTTTTTTTTTTGTCCTTTATGTGTGAAAGTTGTTACCGCAAAACGTGGTTTGGTGGTCGAAACCAGGATGGGAGGATGAATGCCCTCGCACTCCTCCCCCGCCACATCTTTAAGCTATTTTCATAATTCCTTATTAGTTTTCCAAGGTTTTTTTTTAAGGGTTTATTAGTGGAAATTTCAGTGTTCTTTCCTGGGTTGTTCCAAATTTATTTCTAGGGTTTCTCAAAATTATTTTCATTCTTTTTGAACGTTTCTAGTTTCAGGGTGGTTTTAGTCTGTTTTAATTCTCTAGATGACATGGAAACCTAAAATATTTTTCCTATGGAGTAGGAACCTCGGCCAATCCAGCCACCATGGGTTTTTCTCCATTTTAAGAAACTCCCTATTTTTTGCTTAGTTAAACAATGGTATATATATAATTTTTTTAAAAGAAAGAAAATTCAGTTGTATGTAGGCCCTTAAGGCTCAAGTGTTTCAAACCTAAGCTCTGACACCATGTTAAATCTCTTTCTCTAATAGAACCTAGAATTTCATAAATTTTAAACATAACATTTCTATTATAATTTTTACTATTTCTATATTCAACAAAATAACATCAAGAAATAGCTTACAGTTTATGGCTCAACAAAATTCACAAATGGGAAGCATGATATAAATGATATATTGAATAATATACAAAACATAAATAAGCATATATTGAATCATCATATGATAATGAACATGCCATAATAACGAACAAAAATACCTATCAAGTGATTTGCTTCCCAACTCTATTTGTCCAAGATGAAGTTGAAACTGTGCCCAAGCTTCTTTGCCAAGCTCTACCCAAAACTAAATCTTTCCTTCTAGCCAACTAGGAAGAGAGCTTATCCAAATTTCCCAGCCTGTGATTCCATAAGGACTTTTGGCCCCCTGTTCAAACTCTCAAAGAACAACTGATGCTTTCCTGTAACATTCCACCAAACTCAAAACTAGAAATACAGTCTTCCCATCTCAAAAAATTGCTCCCTCCCCCAAAATCAAAATTCTCCAATGCTTTTTCCCTCCCATCCTCTCTTCCCCATTCACCTCCTCCCCTTTCATTAAGACTCACCCCACCATATCTCCATTCAATGCCAACCACCTTATCCCCTTCTCCTTACTGGTTCCATCATTCGATATGTTATTTTTTTAATAAATTGAAAATTTGTCAACTGAAATTCATTACCCAAATATGTAATGAGTTAATTAATTAATTAATCAATTCAAAACCTTAAAAAAAAAAAAAAAAAAAAAAAAAAAAAAAAAATTAATCAATTAATTATTTAAACTTAATATACTTTTAAAACAATTATTTAACTATGACAATTAATTATTTAACTAGGGTTATGCACTAAGTGAGGCCTAGTCTCGTATAGTTCTCCTTCTTTAACCTTCAACGATGTGATGCCCTACTATGAACAGGGGCCTATATACCGAGCGCTTCGCAATTTTGCATTTCACGCCTCCAAAATATTTATTTTCATCCTCCTATTTTTCAAGCCTCGGAATCTCTTGATCCACACGACGATCAATGGTCCACATGTGTGATCTGACATGGTCCTACATTCTCCTTTCATGTTTCTGGATCTCCCGCTTCGTGTAGTTGGAAGATTCACACACCTCCTTCTTCTCGATATCCCAACTCAAGAAGTTTCTTAGGACCGACTTATCGGTTCAAACTTTCCTTTTGATCAACTATGATCCGCTTCCACTAACTTACTGCGGAATTTTTCTTACCCTTTTCATCCCAAAGGATTTTAAAATTAGTGACCACCATGGATCCAACGATGGTCCATGCTGCATCTAATGGTCTATATCCCATCTTCATTTGTGCATTCTTGAGTAAGTCCTGGTGCGAGATTTCACGCACTGCACTTTCCTCCTCGCAAATGATCCGGTTTTGCGCCTTGTTTCTCCCCTCCTAGACCTCTCGCTTCCTTCAAGATTTTAATCTCCCATGCATCTCTTGTTTTCTCAGTGGACGCCTTACTCCAAACCAAAGTGATCCTTTAAAAAATCATGCACTTCCCAGTGTCCATCCGTTTAATTTTTCGACTTCCAGTGGTCACTTCGATGACTAATTGTTCCCATATGCACTCCTCGGCCCATTCTTTAATATCATAAGATTTAGAGTTCCCTATGATAATCCTATACCTTACAACGAAGCTCTTTCAATTCTTGCAAGGGAAATTTTATGCCATCTCTTCAAGCTTTCCAAGACCTGGAATAGATCCCAAGCAGTTCATCTTTGCACTCTATGTGCACAATCTTGCACTATCTTAACATGATAAACAATGGGGAACCAAATACAAACACCTTCAATAATGTTATAAGCTCGTAGTGAGATTCATTCATTCATGAAAGTACAATAACAGGGAATTTGTTCAATATTCCACAATTACATTTTATCAATTTTCCAGCTATCTCATCCAAAAAAATAAAGCAAGCTAACCTGAACTGTCCATTAATTTGTTGTAAACCCAACACATTCCTCCTACTCTGAATGGCAGAGCCTCATTTGGGCTTAAACCTCTTCAACCTCTAAAGGGTCTTAGGGTTCCCTCCCATTCTATGAGGGTCCTGGGGTCCAGGGACTCCCAATTCATAGGGTCCTGTCTCCCACCAGAAAACAATAAATAAAAAATTGCATTCAATAACCCAAGCGCTAAGTGGAATCATCTCTGATGAACACTAACATTAGTTCCAATGAAGAATGATGATTAATATATTTGGGTATCAATGCAAGTTGTTTTATTTTTTGAAATAATCATTTGTGCAAATCAGACATTTTGTTTAATGGAATGGACATAGTGTCCCAATTGAAAGAAAATGGATTACCAATAAGTGTCCCATTTTGCATGATAAATACGCTCATATTCATATAATAAAATATGTTTTATTTTATTATATTATGTTGTCCAAGTCATTTTAAATGTTACATCATTGATTAAATATATGGATGATTAAATATTATAAATGAAAGGGTGTGAAATATGATGATATAAAAAAATTAATCCAAACATCATATCCAAATGCACTACTCAAAATTTAATTTATATGAATATTATTTAGGTATATGTCAATTTTTTGATGAACAAATGAAATTAAAAAATAACAATAATTATTAATCACACAAGTTGACGCTTAAAAGAGAAAATAATCACCTGTGTGTTTAATGCTAAAAATCACTAATGTTGTAATAAAATGTGCATCAATGTTGTAATAATACAATGAATTTCAAAATCAACTATAATAATTTTTAACAACAACAACAATTATAATAACAATTCGACTTTCTGGTGTGTTTTGTTAAAACAACGCACTAGTGTTATTGTAACATCATGCTCTTGCAATACACCGAAAGTAACTTATTCTTTGAGGAAACTTGCATGCAAGTGATCCGGGTCATTATACTATTGGTCGCTTTGATTTTCATGATTATGAGATATTATGGATTTGATAATATGTTATTTTGTTGTATTTACATAGACAAGTGTTATTGACTAGGTTCTCTTGAGTGTAGGACTCCTAGATTACTGAATATGTCGAGGCATCGATGAAACCCCTTGACCCAGATCAAGTTAGGGAGTGGAAATTTAGGGTTTGAATGTTTTTTATATTACAGGCGTACATATGATTAAGATATGACAAGCCATCTATTGCTGACATGATTTGTTGATGAATGTAGGTTGATGATAACTTGTCGACTTCAAACCTCCACATTTAGAGTAAAGGTCAATGCGACGACAACCAAAAGACATTGAGGGAGAGGTGGCAACAGCCCCATGTTCTACTCAAGAGTCTACTAGCACTCCGCCGTGGCTCAAACTGTGGTTAAATTAAATTACCTAGTTCGAAGACCCACCCATGATGCCCCTCGAGGGGCGCATCTGCCATGACAGCCACTCAATGATGATTCTAAAGGGCGCACAATAGGATAGGGTCCTTATTCCTTAGAGTCTCATAGTATCCCACAATATCACCGATGGAGTATTGACTCCTGTGGGTTTGCCATATACAAAATTCATTCAAGAGGCGAAAGGGAAATTCGTGGAGCACGTGAAAGCGCCTTGAAGGGCTTGCTGTGCAAAGAAACTCAAAGAGACGAAAAGTGGCAACTTTGAGTTAATATAGTGTGTCCTTAAAGGGAACGCTAGGATTTTGGAATCCATGATAAGTTAATGTGCCATGCCTTGAAAACTATGTCTCCTTAGGACCCGTCAGCCTTAAATTAGATGATGGTATGAGTAAAGTTTGATAACTAAAAGTTTGTTTAAATTGTCTCCAACCTAGTGAAATTAAAAACTAGGTCCATGAACATCTGGATAAAGAAAAAATAAATAAACATGTAACAAGAAGGTAACAAAATCAACTTTTAATTATTAAAGTAAAAATTATAATAGAGGATTAAATTTATTAAAAGGGTAATGGTTTTTTTATCTACACTTCATAAATTGATTTTGTTAAAAAGGGAAAAGGGGAAACTAAAAAAAAAGAAAAAGGAAACTTAATGAAAAGGGGAAACTTTAAGAAAAAGATGAATGTCCAACTAGTGGGCAAATCTATCCTTTGGAACTTTTGATTTATGAACTCCACTAGGAATTATTAAGGCTTAAGTCATTTAAGAATTGTAAGTAACAATGGGAGTGCCTCCAAGGAGCATTTTAGAACGTTTTTAGGGTGGGTGAGGGAAACAGGACAAATTCTAATTAATTAATAAATGATTCTTCTGACAACTAGGGGATTGGACGCATACGTACAAGGGAGGCTTTTCACCACTAAACAAAAAGAATCTAATGAGAGTTTTGGGAAACCAATGACTAAAAAAATTCCATAAAAATGATGGTGGAGGAGGAGTGTGATCACATCCGCCTATGTAACGCTATATGCTGCCAAATTTTATCTTGGACTAAGTTTTCTCGTGGGAGTTGGGACACCCAACTCCGGTAAATAAAGTGTAGTCGACCCCTGCGAGCTAGAGATAACATTCTCCTGGTATTGTGTTTCGCCCTTGTGGCTCCAGGGACTGTAGTTGGCTAGCACCATAGCGCTTGGTTTGGGAGGTAATCCGCGAGGTAATTTCTACTGGCCACGGTATGCATGTATATTTGTATTTTAACAGAAGTTAAATTCCCCTGTGATATGCATCTCTAACTTTTAAATCAATGCTGTGTGTCAATCGGGTGTTAAAATTTTGTTATCTTTTGTCCCTCTGAACTTACTAAATTGCATAAAGGGTAGCAACTATGTCTATGCGATTCAAGTATAGTAATTTCTAATGTTTAAAGTTTTTCTATTCCGGCACATCATCGGTGATTTCATTTTTATCTTCAACCAATTTGGTATCTTGATTAGCCCAACATTTTTATGATCAAAGAATTGAAGGTTATCCTATCCTTATGCTCACTATAATTTTGATTTGATTTCCAATGAAGAACCCAAAATCTGAATTCAAATGACTTCTCTGGATTTTGATTTGCTTTTAATACAAGGAGAATTGTAGTTTTTATCTTCTGCTCTTTATCCCAAGTTATTAATCCAGGTCCCCGAAAGCAAATGGCCAGAGCTGAATTGATCTATTTCACACTGGTGTTAAAGATTTAGATTCAAATGCCTTCTTTCCTGTGCATAGATAACCTCCAGAGTATCATTTCTCTACCCAACAAGGAATTCTCCCCTGGGCATTTATTCCCACCCTAGCCTCTATGATTATTGTGATTATTTCCAGAGGACTTTGTTCTTCCACCAACGACGAAGGTCTCCAAGGCACCAAACATTTTTTTTCTCTTTGATTAATGTTGTCTTCACTCTCTGCAATTTCGGTTTTAATTGGCCCAACAAATCCATTCCTTGTACAACAAAAATTCCTCCTTATTGTTCAACAATTTTGTTTGTGGTCTTTACTCAATAGATTCTGTTTTCATCACTAAATCCATCACATTCTATGTGCCGACAGGTGTAAACCCGGTTATTTCCACGTTCTACCATATATCTTTGTTTCCATTTCCTCAGAAAAGTACCTGGCCAACGCACCTAGGGATTTATTGGGCATGATTCTCTATGTTTCATTACTATATTTTTATGTACTGCATGATATGGCTCCGAGTCAACTTCAAGTGCTGCTGCCTCTAGAGAGGGTAAATCTCATGATATAAAAATACAATCCCAAACGATTCTAATCACTTTATTTTGTTATTCATATTTTGTGTTTTCCATATTCACAATTGGGCAATGCGAGTAAGTTTTAATTGCTTTACCCTATCAGCAAATATAGCGATTTCTATGGCCAAAGCCGCATCGTGGTTTCGTTAGGCATTAAGAAAATAAAATGACTAAACAACCACTTCTTTATCTTGCACGATTTGACTGCGTTATATCTCTATTCATATGATTGTGTTTTATCACTGAGTGTGATAGAGATGACTGTGTTTTGTAATATTGTTGCATATGATTGTGTGATGACTTTGTTTTATCACAATGTGTATCGATTTAAACTCAGAGAGGTTTAGTTTCCCTATCAATTAAATACAAAGATGTTTACCCAGAGTCTTAATGAACGCCCAGAAGATTTATATCTTGAGCGGTTAGATATCGCAATGTTTCTATAATTTAGAACACCTTAAGTTTTATTGGCAGTGAAAACACCGACAACGATTTGCTTGGCAGAGATGCCACGATGCGTGTTTTTAGGTGGCTAGTGGAGGTTACTCCTGTTTTTTTTATTATTTGAGATTTATAAGTTTTCTTGGTGAGTTTTTACTCAATTTTGCCTTTTTAAATTCATTAATATTTCCTTTCCCTTGAGAATCCCCATTACGGATAGTTGGCAATGTATTGAATGTGCCCAGCTTTTATTAACCTTGAATAAATACAAGAAAAAATATTAATCACGCATAGATAAGTAATTAATAATAATAATAATCTATATTTTAAAGTCACCAAATGCCACCAAATTTATGTATGAGACCTCCTTGTTTTATGGACAAGGGACCTCCATAATAACCAGACATTTGACCTGGTAAAGTCTGTTTGGAGGCGGCATAATTCTACCCTCCAGTTTTGAACTTGTGGACTCTGAGAAGTGGGTTCAAATGTTCTTAACCATTGTATCTACCAGACTACGCATTGATAAGTAATTAAGTCAATGCATGCCTTCGAACGATATAAATGTTAGTGTTTATAAGCTTAGTGTTTTAATTGTTTTAGTTGTGTATTTACGAGCGTTTGTTTTAAAAAATTGGGCATCAACTTCATGCTTCCATTTTAACTATGATTCTCTTAGTTATACAATAGTTTAAGCATGAGTAAACCCATTTAATAGTTTTAATAGTTTTGGATGAATTTGCCGTTAGTTCCAATTGCTATATAATAGTTTAATTGTGGAATAATCGTATGAAAATCATCCGTTCTAATAGATTAATTGATTAATTGCAGTGGTAATAGATTAATTGTTGCAACGGTAATAGTTGCAATGGTAATAGATTGTCCCGCTTAATCTGCAATGGCGGAGATTAATCACACTTCAATGGTAATATCAGCGATTGAATTGTAATGATTTCAACAACCAATGGTT
This sequence comes from Picea sitchensis, assembly GCA_010110895.2. NCBI lineage: Eukaryota > Viridiplantae > Streptophyta > Pinopsida > Pinales > Pinaceae > Picea > Picea sitchensis. Next base: position 77,051 of record SNQJ01S0051765.1, read on the forward strand.
TGCGTGGTTTTACTCTGCACACGGAATGGCTTGTGAAAGATTAATGGTAGTCAATGCCTTATTGCCAAATTATCAAATATCTAACTACTAATTGGTTACTATGCCTTGTGCCTTAAGTTAAATTGTAAATGGTGGTTGGTTTGCAGAATACACAATTACATGTGATTACCTTGTGGTGGAAAACAATAATTCCTCTTTAGTTAAGGCGCTAGTAAATTTAAATTTGAACAGTCAGCCTTTGCATCCTGTGGACTTGTTGATTGGGTGCTTGGGCATAGTCTTCAAGTATTTTTGGACATCTAATTCTATCTCCTAGCACATTGGATTTAGCTTGGGTTAAAGGTCTAGATATGTTATGTTGACGTGGTTATTGTCACACCTATCACCATGTGACAACATGATTCCTAATGAAGGGATCATTATGCTACTCGATTGATAGATAGCAAAAACATAACCCGGCCGAGTCTTGTGCTTTCCAATGTGGGCATATTGTTCATTGGTGGAAATTGATATTCATACTTGGTCTCATAACACCTAGTGTGATTGGTTTCACCACCATAGAGGTTTTCTTAGTTACTCATCAAGCCAAAGCCATTGTGTCGGGATTGATTGATGTTGTATTTTAGCTTAGTAGCTGTGATCTTCCCTTTGACGGGAAGTATGTAGACACCTCCTTGTTCTCAGAACAATCGCTATCCCTGAGATTTTAAATGGTCAAAATCAATTGAACCTCGGGCCTATACTGGGTTAAGGTCCTTATGGTCCCAACTCTGCGTGGTAGGATGGGAGGGTAGTCATTTTATTTTATTTTATTGACACGCCATGCTTTATCCAAATTGCATGATGTGCCAGGCTGTTGGCCTGTTGTCTATTGTACGAATGCATTGTGTTCGGCTAATGTTGTGTTGATTAATTGTTGTCACGGTTACTTTCCACTTAACAAAAATTCAATTTCTTTGCACGCATGGAATGGGGCCGCATTTATTGTATTAGATTTTCGCATCGGTGCATTCTAAATTTCATCCACCGGTCGGGTTATCTTATAACGCACCGGTGCATGGTATTATAGATTCAAGTGATGCATTATTATTATTAAAGCAATCGGTGCATTATTATTTATAACAATGCCCATATTGTTTTGACCCAGCCTTCATGAAATGTATACCAGTGTTTTATTTTTAGAATTCACCAAGCAATGAGTAAAACCAGCTAAAGCACAATTATAGAAACCATCTGTTAAAGTCCTCCGCCCATTTTGTATTTTTTAGTAATAATGAAGTTCCATTATAATTTCCACATAAACGTTGTCAAAATGGATGTTTGAATGGAAGTTTTTTGAATACTTTAAAGCAATTTGTAATAAAAACTCCACTATAACCTCCACCACTTAGATCTTTCCTCATAGAACAAAACCAAAATGAAAGCCTATTACTAAGTGTCCTTAAAACAACCAAATGGGCTCGGGCTTCCTGCTATTATCTCACAATTCATCAGATGATAAATGTGGCATTATAAATGGTTGGACTCCAATTCATCATAGATTGATGAAGATGATGATGATGTGGTAGGTGGACATTGAATTGGTTTTGACCACACAAGGCAAGTGGCAAAGTCGCTACATTGTTAACTTCGTTCTCCACCTAGGTGGTACTTCTCCCAATATTCTGTCAATCCAAAGCCAAGATGATTTTTCACCAATCTCCCTTTTAACCAATCGCTTATCAAAACTTCTGCTCTCACAAGTTCCCCATGCTAGATAGGATTCCATCTAAACATAGACATATAGATGAAACAAAAACGTACTGGTAATACTCTCAACTAAACAATTAACGGAGGGATATCATCCACCACTGAGAAACTGAAATGAAGAGGTGCAAACAATGTTTGGAGTTGTTATCATCCTTCGTATGATTGAGGATGTCGAATGGCCATGGGTAGCACAACCTTGTAAATGCTTGAGGGGACTACTTGGGGGGAATACGTGGCATTAGATGCATACCACATAATGATCATGGAAGAGGGAGGGGGTTTCTCTAGTCTTCCATGCATCACATAAATCAAAACTCCTTCTCAGTATCGTAAACTTTAATTTTTTATCCTCAATATCCATCTTTGATGAATTTTCATTTAACTTGATACTAGGATATAGTTTGGAACTTTAAGGCATGGTTTAAAATTGTCCATCCTTGATTCATGGATGTTTTTAAAATATGGACGCCATAATTAAGGCATTCTAGACATATTTCCATTCTTCAACTTGAACCTCTCTCATATCAAACAATTTGAATAGATAAGGTCGACAAGCTATAATTTATCCAGTTTATAGAACTCTTTTGAAATTTTGAATTTGATATTTATTGAAAGTTCCTCTATCTTGAAAAAAATATAATCATTGTATTCACTTTTGAATTTATTTATTTCTTTACTCAAAGAACCCACTTGCTCTTGATGATGGTCAAACAAATTTATTTCATCCCCATTTTTCAATGCATTTAGAGAAGGAGTATTCATAATATGTTCTCGATTTAACCTTTGGTACCAGTTTATATTGATTTTATGGAACTGTAAGTTGTACTATGTACTTCTGTTTTAGTTGATTAATCTACTTTTGTTGTTCCTTTATCAATCCAAATCCTTAATTTTATATTTTTATTCAAATGATTTTATTCGGTGTATTTTTCTTTTCTAATATAGTAACCAACTCATTCACTAACCATGAATTAACATTGGGAAATGCAACTAATGTTGAAGTTGTCTCCTAGGCCATTTTTTTCGATTGTCGAATTTACAGTATTCCCAATTAGAGGCTGATTGTGAGATTCATCTTTTAGATATCCTACTTTTCCTTTCCTTGGTCTCCCTCTAACTAACCCTTTCTTGACACAATTGAATAAGTATTCTCCGAGAGGTACTACAATATGCTCTAAAAGCCCAAACTAATATAAATCAAGTGTCGAAGATGTAAGATCTCTTGTGAGGGTGTTGATTGGTGTAAAAGGAGATATTTTAGAAAAAAATGATTTGGGAGCCTTTATTTATTGGAGCCTTTTCTGGGTTTACTTTTGTGATGGTCACATCTTGAGATATTGGAGTCTTTTCTGGTTTTACTTTTGTGATGACCACATCTTTAGATATTGGATTTTGGGCATTTGTATCTCCTTTTATTTGAGAAGACTTTCTTGGTTGGTCCTTACCCTATGTATTCCCCTGTTTTTATTTAGTTGTATTGTCTTTGTTCAATCTTAAATGTTGTGTTCCCTGTGATGATTCTCCTTGATCTTCCATGTGATTCTACTTATCTTGAGAAGTGTAATCCTCATTTTTCTATTTAGATTCCATATTGTTTTACCTACCCATTATTTTTATCTTTCCTTCACAAAAAATCTCACATATCTCATCACGAAGGGCCAATAGTTTTCCCTTTCTCACATATATTGAACATCCTTAAACCTCTTCCTGAAATATTCAAAGGTATCATACCCTTGAAATAAGATATCAAATGGGAAGTCCTCATAATAATAGGACTTAGATAATTTCGCCAATTTGCAATGTTCTTTGATAACATCTCTAGGATCATGTTTTTTGAAATTTCCAAAAGACAAGAAAATGTCTTATGTTTTCTTAAACTCTTTCACTGCATGCTTTGTAATTAACATGGTATACTTTTCAAGATTCAAAGGAAAAGTTGCCATAATTCATTTGAATTTGAAAATAAGGAACAACTAATTCTTGTTGAAACTATCTGGAAAGCAATGTCCCTTAGCACCAATCTATCACGTACATATTTAGGCAACAAATGAGGGGTTACTACACACCCATATATCCTGATGTAAGAAAAATTATCATCTAAAAACTAGTCTCCTATCTCTTTAATATTGTTTGTAGCCTCTTGGGCGAATCTTGGAGTTGTCTCATTGAACAACACAATATATAGAGAAATCATGAAATTGTCACAAATATATATATTTTTAACACAAAGAGGTAAACTTTTATTTATAAAAAGGGCACAACCGAAGTCGTTGATTACAAAAGAGAAGGCTATCAAATAGACCAGAGCCGAACATCATTATTCTATCCATGTCCAAAAATTACTTACATAGCCTATAATGTATATTATTTAAACCAGATTATATTCTATATCTAATAGCCAACAAAAATTAAAAAAAAGAAATACATATCATTTGTTGTGTAAAATCATTCGAATGTTCTTCCTTTATCTCTGAGTTTGCTAGAGTCTCCACGACCATGTTTAGATCATGCAACACCCTCCATTCTTTTACCTTTCGGATGTCATGTTCTCCCAGAGTCTGTTCAATCCCTGACACTTCTAAAGGATAGGTCCTCGAATCCAATTTTCATTGCATCAATTCTCCCTAACCACGAAGGAAGCCTACCTTATCTTGGATATGGCCAATTAAAATTAAATGTTCATATAGGGTGTCAAGAGAGAAGGATATGTTCGAGCTGTGAGATTTGACCTTGATAGAAATACATTGAGTGGAGGTAAAAGTATCCTCTGTAGACTCCTCCACATCCTCTGCTTCAGTATGCATATGTTTTTTTCCTTTGGCCATGATTGTGATCGAGGTGCAAGAGTTAATTTCAACCCTCGAACAACCATAATTGTTAGAGAGAGATAGATCTTAATTTATTCCATACCTTTCCTTGAAAAGTCATGACTTTCCTTGAAAATCCATGCCTTTACTTAACAAGCCATGCCTTGCCTTGACATGCCATGATTTTCCATGCGTTATCTTTCCTTGCAATTCCCTTCCTTTCTATGCATTCCCTTGACTTTCCTTGCAATGCCTTGCCTTGAAATTCCTTTTTTAGTCATGTTTATACCCCATGAAAAATTTACACCCCAGAAGAATGTACACTCCTCCACGCGGGGAGTGCAGTGGAGGGTTACCCCCCTACGAGGTATGGGGGCAAGAAGGCCCCTAGTGGGGGTTCGGGGGTGAAGCCCCGGAAGGAAAAATTTACTTGTAAATGTATATTCTCATAGTAAATCTAGATTGTTCATTATAAGGTCACATATATGACAGTAGAAGTTATGTTAGGGTTTTTTTCCCTAGGAGGTAACCCTCTTTTATGAGGGAAATGCATTTTAGATGTGTATCATTTTGAATTTTGTATTTTGACTGAGGATACTGTGAGAGAAAGAAGAGGAAGTTACAACATGTGTGCTATATGTTGTATCCATTCATTTGTTGGATAATAATAAAGGAAGGACCTGTAAATTTTTTGGTGGACGTAG
>SNQJ01S0051767.1:6643-30012 GCA_010110895.2 Picea sitchensis
TCTCAGTCTCTCCCTCTTTCTATATCTATCTCCCCCACTCTCTCTGCCCCCACTCTCTCTTTCCCTTTCTCTACCTCACTCCCTCCCTCCCTCTCTCTCATACACCCCCATCTCTCACACTCCCTATACCCCTATCTCACTCTCTCCCCCTCTGTCAATCTCTCTCACTCTCAAGAGAGGGGGAGATAGAGAAAAAGAGAGAGAGAGAGAGAGAGAGAGAGAGAGAGAGAGAGATATTTGGGGGAGAGAGAGGGGGAAAGAAGGAGATAGGGAGGTAAGGAGAGAGAGAGAGAGAGAGAAGGGAAAATGGGGGGAGAGAGATAGGGAGAGAGAGAGGGGGGGAGTGATGGACAAAGGGAAATGAGAGAGAGAGAGGGAGGGGGAGATATGGGGTGGGAAGGAGGGAGGGATAGGGAGGAAGGTGAAGAGAGAGAGAGAACGAGAGAGAGAGAGAGGTAAAAATAGAACGGAAGCTGAGAGGGTGGGATGGAGACAGAGAGTGAGAGGGAGAGAGAGGGGGAGGGTCCTAGAGAGAGAGAGAGAGAGAGATTTGGGTATATAGGGAGAGGGAAAGAATCCTAGAGAGAGAGAGAGAGAGGAGGAGGAGTGGATAGATGAGTAGAGAGAGGGGGGGAAGAGAGAGAGCATGAGAGATAGTGGGAGGGGAGGAAAGAGAGAGGGAGAAGGGAGATAAATTTATGGATGGAGAAAGAGGGAGAGAGAGTGGAAGAGGGAGGAGTGATCCAGGTGGATATTGGTGGCCACCCACCTATTCCAACTGACTCATCTTGATAGTTTTTAGTTCAACACGTTCTTCTGTAATTATTTTTAATTGTGGATTATACACTTCTGAGGATGTCTGAAGCCCTACACATCTTCCAGGTGGATACTGGTGTCCTCCCAAATAATCCAACTGCCTTATTTTGTATGTTTTCATGTCATCATATCTTGTTGTACTTCCAAGGCTGTTTTGGGGCCCTAAACAATGTTTTTTTGGCTTGTCATAGTCAAATTGTAGACAGAGTCAGATTTTGATGATGTAATGCGTAGTTCTTAAAAATACCTTTCCAACGGGCTATCAGGCACCTAAAACGGAGTTTGTATGAAAAATTTACGACCTCGTGAAGTTGAGGTACCAACTTACCCATAGGGGCCCACATAACTTTTGGCGTTTGATCTCTTAAGGTTAGGTTTTTGTATGTCTAGGGTTTTGGAGTTCATGAGTAATGTTAAAAAATCCTTTGGAGCCTCATTGTAATTATTATTCTCAAATGGATGTGCATAGAAGCAACATCTCTTCTTAGAGATAGTTACACCATTCGAGCAAGTGTTTCAGTTCTGCAGTTTTACAGTTTCATCCTATTTCATTTACTCAATAGAAGATATTGTTCACTGGATATATGTGTTGTTCTTCATATCTCTTTGTTTATTGTTTTCATTTTGTTACTCAGTTCGTGCTGCCCCTAAATCTGGATAATTGGTATTAGAGCGATCTACTCTTCATTTATTTTTCTTCATGCATGTCCCCAAAAAGAACTAGGTACAATAAGTTGGGACTCAAACCAATCGATTCATTGCAATATCGGTCGCACCGAGACTGACACAACCCACAGGGGATGAAAATAAATATGATGGATCAAGATATCCTTTTAAAATGTTGCTCGAAGAATCCCTCACACGACAAAGGAATGAAATGATGGACAACTTTGCGCAGATCCTTTGGCAACTTCCCACAGGAGAAGCAAATTCATCAAGCAGTCATGCAACCCCCTTCAAGGTATAGGTAAATTTTTATATTCCATTATTTGAAGGACTGATATATGCAGATGTTGTAGATAAATGGTTGAATCTCCTCAAAGGGTATTTTTCGGTACAAAATTTTTTCGATAGGGAAATGATTACTTTTTCACTCCTCAAGGACGTCCCCCATGTTAAAGACCGATGGGATACTTACTCTGAGTAAAGGGCCATAGATGAGTCTGCATAATTGGTTTTCCCCTACATGGGATTCCTTCCAGGATGCCATTAAATAACAGTACTACCTTGTTAGAAGCTATGAGGACCAATACACTAGATGGACCACCCTACGTCAAGAAAGGAACTAGACAATACCATATTTCACCAATATTTTCCATACCCTGCACACCAAATTGGGTATGAAATACTCTGAGCGACATCTGGTGCTCAAATAACATGGTTGTTTGCATATATACATTCAAACATAAATGAATTTTCTATACATCGCCTCATAGGTTATGGCTTATAAATATGTTGTCAAGATCAAGCAGGAATTTAAGAAGAAGAGGCGAGAGTTTGGATCTGGAAACTCCTCATAGCCAAAGTAGGGAAAAGGAGTCCCCAAGCCACAAAGAAAGGGACAGAGAAAAGATGGCCACTCTCAGGACAACTAGTCCAAGGCACAACACAAGAAGGAAAATGAGAAGACAAAGAAGGACACGGGAAAATGGTGTGAATACGATAAAAACCCTTGGAACAACACTGAAAATTGTCACTCCAGGAAGTCACTCATGGATGAGCTAAAGGATTTCGAGTCAGAGGTCTATTTTGACTCCAAATCAAATCCAAAAGAAGGGAAGTGGATTATCGATGTTGAACCTAGTGCCACTGTCGCTACCACCAAAGTCTAGCCAAGTGAACCAAAAGAACCAGAGGAAGGGGAATGCCTCTTTCACTCATAGATGTGGGTAAATGGGGCTCCGCTCATTTCATTGTCAATAGAGGCAGTCAGAAGAGCTTGATCTCAGCATAGGTCGTCAAGCAGCTAGACCTGCCGATGACACCGCACCCTCAGCCCTACACCATCGGCTGGCTTCGCCAAGGACGAGATCTATGTGTCACCCAATAGTGTCATCTGCCCTATTCCATCAAGCCTTTCAAAGATGAGGTATTGTGTGATATTTCTCCCCTTGAAGTTTGTGATGTTCTTTTAGGAAAACAATATTTGTGGAAGCATCATGCTATGTATGAGTCTAGACCCCACAAACTTATTATTACTTTGGGTAGAAAATTGTATAGGATACCAGAGGTAGCACCTCCTACCTCTATTTCTTTAATCTTTGCTAAGAAATGCAGTAAGGTCATTTCACAGACCGGGAAGTTCATATTCTTTGTGATCAGTGCCCACATCAAGTAGAAGGTTGCCACCACCTACGTGGCCTCTACACAGATCATCTCTTTGCAGCAGAAGCAAGTGGATAGGATCATGGAAGAGCATGGAGACATCTTCTCCTCACCCAACGGGGTACCAATGCACTATCAAGTCAAGCATCCAATTGATCTAAACCCTGGTGCACCTCTTCCTAATGGTCCAGCCTATCATCACTCGTTGATGGAAAATGACGAAATCAAGCATCAGATCCAAGAGATTCTTCAAAAGGGGCGCATCAGACCCATATCCTCCCCTTGTGGAAGTGAGATTGTACTGGTGCAGAAGAAGGATGGGACCTGGTGACTCTACATTGATTACAGAGCATTAAACAAAATCACAGTTAGGAACTAGGACCCAATTCCCAGGATTGATGACCTTCTTGACCAACTCAAGAGGAAAAATTTCTTTAGGAAGATTGACCTAAATTATGGCTACCACCAAGTTCCCATTGAACCAACTGATGTATGGAAGACATATTTCAAATCTAAAGAATGTCTCTTTGAATGGTTGGTCATGCCCTTTGGCTTAACAAATGCACCAACCAATTTCATGAGGTTGATGGATGATGTATTGAGACCAATTTCATGAGGTTGATGGATGATGTATTGAGACCCCTTCTGCACCAACTCTTTGTGGTGGTATATTTGGATGACATCCTTATCTTCAACAAAACTTTGGAGGAGAACATATATGTTGCGTTTGAGCACTTCTATAAAACACAAGCCATATGCCAACTTGAAAAATAATGTTACTTTGGCATGAACAAGGTCCAATACTTGAGCTACATTGTTGATGAGCATGGGGTGCCATGTTGATCCCACTAATATCCAATTCAATTGTGACTGTCCAACCCCGACCAAACTAACCGATCTCTTTGGCTTCTTTGGGACTAGCTTTTCAACTTCTATCAATCCAGCTTGTGTTGGGATTCTCCCATACATGAGCCCTCAGCCACATGACCAAGGGTGGTTGTAGGGAAAATTTCATGTGGGGAAGCAAACAACAAATGAGAATTTAATGATCTTGGCACGCTTATGCTCAACTTATGCATTCTCCTTTTCTCGATCTACAAACAACCGTCACTGAGATTGAGACTCATGCATTTGAATATGTTGTAGGTGTAGTTATTACTCACCATGGTCATCCGGTGGCATACCAAAGTGAGATCCCTATATATTGTCCTGAATACCCCACCTATGACAGGAAATGTATTCCATCATCGCATAATCATGTCGCCAATGGAAACATTACACTGGGAAAGGAGACGATCATCTTCACTGATCACAAACCTCTGTAGCTCATACATTGGCTGGAAGTTGCGTAACGATCACCATCGGCGGGTCCAATCTACATGTGCACTCCATCTCAACATCAAGTATAAGATAGGAGCACAAATCGTGTCACCGGACCACCGGCCTACTCCTCCCGTCTTACCCACCACCTCGGTCCTCCGGCCTCCGTGGGACTATAGGCATCTGAGTGGCCCCAAATAACATCACATCGACAGATACTTCCAAGATCTTTTTCAAACGAGTATGGGTACATTTTTTCGATACCACTCTAACCATCATCTCTGACTGTGACAACAAGTTCCTCAACACATTTGGTCGAAATCTCCGGTCCATGTTGGACACCAAGCTCACTCGCTAAATCCAAATACTTTCCACTCTTCAAACAAACCCACCTCAAACAAAGTGTCGCCAATCGAATGGCTTGCCCGCCATCCCACGACAAAATAACTCTACAACCACCGCATATTGATAAGAGTCTCCTCATGTTTAGCACAAGCATAATAGGGCTTACATCCATAGCTCCACCATCCATAGCCCATTTCTGGTGAGACAGATTCCAACCCTTGGTCCCATTGATGTTAGGCCACCTCTTGCAACCACACAAACATTCTTAAGGTTCATCTCGAGACCCGACAAAGCCACTAGATTTATTGAGAGAATTCATCACATCCACCAACAGTTCCAGGAGATTTCCTGTAAAATCCAATGCTAAGTACAAGAAACACCATGATCAACATTAGGTACCACCCGGGCTTCGTAAGCCATGGCTGGTTTGGCTACATTTTCAAAAGGAGCTCCTTTACATTATCTCCCACCTAAAAGCCCACCCACCGCTATGGCCTTACACCATCACCAAGGATGTGGTGGCAATGATTTTGAGCCCAACACTCCACCCTTCCCTGGCTTACAAACTAATGTTCAATGTGGACCTCCTTCGCCATATTTTCCACCACTACTAGAAACATACGAGGTGGCAGAGAAAATAAAACCTACAAAGCTCAACCCTAACTACAAAAAACAGGCATCCAATGATCATATAGTGGACACACAAGTCAAGGGCACTCGCCAGCTGGATCCAACTATATCGGGTTGTCAAGGTGTGCAGCCCCTCCACCAAGGAAAGTGGCTCACCCTCGGCCAAATTCTAGTATAAGTTTCCTCACATGATTTGGGAACTCAACGCGAATGGAGACCATTTCTTCCTATAGGAAATCGATCCAATGAATATTGGTGGTCAACACCTATTCCAACCTGCTCCTTTGACAATTTTAGTTCAACACGCTCTTTTTTACTTCTTTGTAATTTTGCCCTAATATCTCTGGCTGTCCAAGCCCTCACAAATATTCTGTGTGGATAATCGGTGCCCTCCCACCTAATCCAACCGGCTTATTTTGTATGTTTCTGTCATCACATCTTGATGTACCTGTACGCTTGTTCGGCCTCTCTAAATAGTTTTTTTGACCACCAAACTACATGTATTGTGAAGTTAGATTTTTATGGTGTAATGTGTGCTTATTGAAAATGCCTTTCCAACGGCTATCGGGCTGTGCCTAAAATCGAGGTCATATGATAAATTTACGACCCCAGAAGTTGAGGTACCAACTTCTACCCATAGGCTCACATGATTTTTGGTGCTTCATCTCATAGGTTAGGTTTTTGGATGTCTAGTTTTAGCATTCATGAGTAATTTTAAAATGTCTGAGCTTCATTGTAATCATTCTTCTTAGATGGATGTAGAAGCCACATCTCTTCTTAGAGATAACTACTCACTATCTGAAAGCAACCTGCTTCAGTCAGATTTTGCATAGCCTATCCTATTTCAGATTTATTCAATAGAAGATATTGTCTACTCAGGGATATCCTGCTTGATTCTTCATAATTCATGTGCTTATTGTATTTAGCTCTGTTAATCAGATCGCTCCCAACTGATCAAGGAGAGAGAGGGGGGAAGAGGAGAGAGGAACTGAGTGAATGAAGGGGAGAGAGAGGGTGGGAGAGAGAGAGAGAGGAGGGGGAAGGGAGAAGTAGAGATAAGAGAGGAGAAGGGGATCAGGGATAGAGAGGGAGAGAGGGTAAAAGTGGAGAGAGAGAGAAGGATGGGGAAGATAGAGAGTTAGAGAGGGATAAATAAAAGAAGTAAATAGATATGGGGAACAAGAGAGGGAAAGGAAGATATAGAGGGAGGAAAGAGAAAGTGAGAGAAAAGAGAGAGTGTGGGGAGCAAGAGAGAGAGGAAATGTGTGGGAGGAAGACAAAGAGAGTGAGGGTGGAGAGAGACTGGGAGACAAATGGGGAGAGAGGGGAGGACAAGGAGAGAGGGGCAGTGAGGAAGAGAGAGAGGGATATAGATATAGGGGAGAGAGAGTGAGCTAGGGATAGGAGTGAGGTTGAAGAGAAAGAGAGGAAGATAGACGGAGGGGAGGGAAGGGGCAAGCGGAGAGAGAGAGAGAGAGAGAGAGAATTGATTTTAGGCATCAGAACGCAAGCATGTTCCTATTTCTAATAATGCATGTGTGTTATTTGAATCAATTTTTCTCGGTGGGAGCAACAACCCATCATAATGTGTTTGTTTAGTTGGTTTCAAAATTAGGTCTCAGGATGATAAAACCTAGTGGTCTGGTCTCACAACACATAGAAACCTCCATTTCATGAATCCCTCTCCATATTTATTTTTTACTGCTATTTTCTACAGGTTACACAATTCAGCTTATCAGCTATATACACTAGAGGAGGCCAATAGTAATCTAAAAATAAAAAATAAATTGTTTTGACTCATGTTAAGACCCTCTTAGCATGCATGAACAAAAGACATTGTAATTTCTGGGATATGTTGACTTGGATAATTTAAAAAATATATAAAATTATCAAAACCTAAAACCCGAAGACTTGATGTGGCACCCTTGTATAAGTGACATGTGTCACATGAGGTGTCATATAATAGTTGAGACTCGATAGACAATATATATATATATAATAATGATGATGATGATGACGATAAAATAAAGTAATCGTAATAAAATGACTTATTTATTATAAGGAAATAAATTACTAAAATGTAAATAAGTGAAAAGATAAATCAATAAAATGTTAAAATATGTATGATTAAGAGTTAATTACACAATGACAAGTGGGCCCTATGCATGTATCTTTTTGCATGGATGGATATGAAGAATAACTATTTTATGAATGTAGAGAAAGAAATGAGATATCATTTAGGTGGACAATCTTGATATGAAAGGATTAAAAATTGACATAGGTAGTTAATTGAGGGATCAATGGGCTCTTAATTGAGTTGACTGAGAGGTTGGTTGGGAGAACAATATCTCACCCCCTCATATTGGTTACAACTACTAATTTGGCTTAGCTAGAGCTAAGAGATGGAGCTCAATGATTCTACCTTCACTCATATGATAAGTCAGTTCTCTTTGAATATTTTAAACATGCTATCATAACTCATTAAATTATACAATTAATCTAAATGAAATGATAACTATTATTAATATATTTATACATGATAATTTTTTAATTATATTGATTTTACCATACTCTAGCCTACATGCACACTTAATAACATGTATATGCACAACTTAACAACTTTCCAAAACTCAATAACTTGTGCAAACCCACCTCAACAATGTGCCCATGTCCACCTCAAAAACATACAATACAAGCATCCACCTCTATGACTATGTAGACCACTAGTTACAACCATCTCTAGCATCCACCTCTATGACTATGTAAACCACTAGTTACAACCATCTCTAGTACCATCAGATTGTGTGGCAATATCAACATGTGATGGAAAAATAAACTAAGAATCATTAATAATCATAAAATAGTAAACGAATTAATAGCCAAATAAACATTTTATAACTCATATATGTTTCTATGTGTTTAAAATGTAAGTCACAAAGCATGACATAGTAGGAAAACATCTTTTACTTTTTACAATCTCTTTCACTAAAAAAAATATACAAAATTACACTCTTGTACTTTGATTTGATTATGTATTACAATATAATTTGTTTGATGTAAAATACATTTTAACTTTTCATTAAATTGTGTTTATGCTTTTGTTTTTATATATTAATCAATTTGATATTAATTAATTGAAATTTTACAATTCACATATATAATTTTGAAATTCAATTATATATATATATATATATATATATATATATATATATATATATATATATATATATATATTAAATTTTAGTTTGATTCATATTTAATCGTATGAAAATTTTATAAAATTAATACATTAATTTTTATACCTTTATAAATAAAAAAAATGTATAAATAAATAAAAAAATTGAAATTTTAATTTTATAACAAAAATATTGATATTTGTAACCCTAATGTATTAGGGTAATGAGCAATAATGAATAAATACAATTGAAAGATGATAATCCAAAAAATAAGAGATATTGATGCATAAATTATGTATCTAAACCTCTTAGAGATTGTGGTATTACAATTATGCCATTTTAATTACCTACTTACCATCTGCCATAAACCTTCATCTAGTACCATATTTAGCAAATATTTCCACATTCCTACATACATACTAATAATATTGAACTATTATTGATACCAAAATGTAAGAAAATTAAAAAAAACATAAACACAAAAAATTTGAGGTTTACACATTTAATCAGACACATGGTACCTGTGATGCAGATGACTTGTACATCTCATATGAACACACCCTAGCATCACCTAGTCCCAAATCCTATAGAAACAAAAGAACATTAAAAATCTAAGGATGCCATAAAATAAAGAAATTACTATGGTGAATTTACCAAATGTGACACATACCTGTGTGGGGGGTGCGCCCAATGAGAAGGCTACCTCTACGGCTGCATTAGTGGTGGGGCTAGGAACTAATGCATCCATCGGCGTAGAGGGTTTATTGCTCGTACATAACAACTACAAAACAACATATAATAAGAAATCTATATAAATATATAGAATACAAAATAAATATATAACGATGAAGAACATAGAGAGGGTTAAGATACTAACCTCCTCCATGAAGTTATGGTGTCCACTTGGCTCTATAGGCCCATAACATGTATTATTGCAACTCGAGCATCTATGAGGTTCACATGGAAGACTATTATGTCCATGTTCCCTCACCTCCTTCTACACTATTGTGCATGTTGAAGCTCCAACCCCTCTATCAATGTCACTGGTAGGCACCTCCTATCGATATAGTGCAACAAAGCTACTGTGTTGCACTAGGATACGAGTGAGTGATGAAATTGCTAGATGTACATGTTGCAACGTATCTACAACAAGAGGATTCTAGGTAGGGCGGTTAGGCCTACGCTTGGGGGATGAGGACCTAACATGGGATCGCATTTGGCATGCTCTCAGTCCTATGCGGACCCTCGACCCACCCCCTAGAAGTCACCCATGTCAAAATAGTTGACATGCTTACCCAAAATAAATTCAGCCCATAATTTTCTCAGAAAATATAAGGACAACTCCCTATTATTGCAGGGAGGTTTATCAAATACCATATACCACCTATCCATCTAGATTTTACTAATATGGGGATGGATGCACCATTCAATGGAGATGCATTTCTTGGTCAATGGTAGTTCTTGTCCATTTCTAGGATCCCTAAAAATAGTCAATATTTGTTTTTTTGAAATTCTCAAGTCTCTGACTTGGTTTCTATCCAAACCAGTGTTATAGTACTCATACATTCTTTCCCTATAATCATAAATAGATGTCAATTTTCCTTGATCACTTGCAATGGACTTGAAAATGATGTCCAAATAAGTGGTCAGGGAGACTCTACTAAGCTCTCTAGTGTCCCTTAATTGTTCCTCAAGGGTTCTTAATATGACCAACCCCTCATCAATTTGATTATTTACATTGGGTGGTTTTGGTGGGTTGGGGTTTTTCTCTCCTTAGTTTTCTTTTGAGCAGTTTACATTATCTCTTGGTTTCATTTTATTATATATGTTGCAATTTATTAATCCATTGTATGTAAATTAGGTTGGTTTTTTAATTATAATAGAAAACTACAAATTTCTTTAATTTAGATTCTTGGAAGCAAAAGACTAAATTGGAAATGACTAAATTGAGAGAAAAATAAAAGAAATCAAACATACCCAGCTATACTGGAACCCGGTGGAAAAATCTTCACCTTGCTACTCCTCTTTGTTTGTTCAATGAGAGTAAAAATGTGAGAGTGATTTGTGCAAATGAGCGAATATCACGCTTGCGACCCTTCAAGAATGCACGTGTGTTTCTGCCACTAAACCTACGTGGAAAGTTGAATGGAGGTTTTGGCACTTTCAAACCTATAGGGTTAGGAATGCGTGTGCATTCCCGAGAACACACGCACATTCCTGCAAATGCACGTTCATGTTGACCCCCTTGCCACTTTTTTGGTCACCAACTTAGTGCACTCACCCTTTATAATGTGGACTTTCGGTGCATGTTGTGGTCACATGGGTGGCTCTTATACTAGTTACAACAAATAATGATATGGAAGATACAAGAAGAAATTAAAAAACCTGTAAGTTAACTTAGGGATAAAATTCCTTGAAGGGGGAGACTATGTAATGCCTATATTTTTATATTTTTAGAGTTAATCTTGTACTTGATTAGGAAAATAAATAAGTGGTCTTAAAATAATAATAATAATAATAATAATAATAATAATAATAATAATCTATTTTTAAGGTCATGGCCAAGCCACAAGAAATTGGTGTATAAGACCCCCTTGTTTGTGGAACAATGGACCCCCCTCCGCCCAACAATTTGACTGGCAAAGTCTAAGAAGGTATACATACCCTACCCCCTTAAAATAAGTTATTTATTATAAAAATAGAAAAGGTAAAAATAAGATAAATTACTAAAATGTAAATAAGTAACAAACTAAATAAAAAATTAAAAACTCTATGATTAAGATTTAATTTCACAATAACAAATAAACCTTATGCATGGAGTTTTTGCATGGATATATATGAAGAATAAATATTTAATGAATGTAGAGAAAAAAATAGATATCATTTTCCTGAAAAATCTTGACATAGAGATTGGTTGGGAGGAGAGACTCCCAACCCCCACCGCGGAGAAAGAAATGAGATATCATTTGCTTGAGAAATCTTAACAAAGAGGTTGGTTGGGAGGAGAGAATCGCAGCCCCAACCCCCCCTCCCGCTACTAATTGTCAGATTTGATTGGTTGCAACTACTAATTGTCCCTTGGCTAGAGCTATGAGATGGAGTTCAATGGTTCTACTTTCACTCGGATGATAAGTTAATTTGTTTTGAATATTTTAAATATGTGTATTATAATTCATTATCTCATATTGATTATGAAATTAATCTATATGAAATGATAATTGTTATTATTATTTATATATGATAATTTTTTAAATATATTGTATGGTATTGGTAACATGAGACTAAGGATTATTAATAATTNCTTGGCTAGAGCTATAAGATGGAGTTCAATGGTTCTACTTTCACTCGGATGATAAGTTAATTTGTTTTGAATATTTTAAGTATGTGTATTATAATTCATTATCTCATATTGATTATGAAATTAATCTATATGAAATGATAATTATTATTATTATTTATATATGATAATTTTTTAAATATATTGTATGGTATTGGTAACATGAGACTAAGGATTATTAATAATTATAAACTAATAATTAAATAAACATTTTATAACTCATATATGTTTCTGTTTAAAATGTAATTTACAAAGCATGACATGTTAAGAAAGCATTTTTTATATTTTACATTCTCTTTCATGAACAATATACAAAATGTTTCTGTGTTTAAAATGTAACTTATAATGCATGACATAGTAGAAAAACATCTTTTACTTTTTACATTATCTTTCATGAAACAATATACAAAATCACACTCTTGTAATATGATTTAAAAATATACAAAATAAAAATAAAAATATTTAAAATATAACTTAAAAAGCTAGTAGGAAAGCATCTTTTACTTTTTACAGTCTCTTTCATGAAACAATATACAAAATCACATTCTTGTACTATTTGATTTGTTTATGTATTACAATGTAATTTGTTTTATGTGTAATATATTTTTACTTTCATTAAAGTGTGATTATGCTTTTTTACATATAGTGATAAAAAAAATAAAAATTAATGTTGTCATTTAATATGGTAAATATAAAAATAATAATTTATTTATTTTATTTTTATTTTTATGAATAGTTATTCATTTTTAATAAATCAAAATTCTTATAATGAAATGATGAAAATTTAACTTTTATTCATATAAATATAATTTAATGTAATATTTTTCTTAAATATATTATAATATAATATATTTTTATATATTTAACAAATTTATAATTATTTTAAATTTAATAATTGAAATTTATCTAAACAAATAAAATTAACAATAAAGTTGTTTATTTTTACCTCTTAAAAATGTTTTAATGTAATAGTCGTATGTATTTCAAAATGAAAAGGTAAAATAATTATAAAATACTTGAAACTTGTAATACTATATTATTTGTACATAGTTTAAAAACAAAAGAGAAGTGAGAATGGCTATTCCATACCCTTGACAATATTAGTAAGTATTCACAATATCATAATTTGAAATCTTCAAAACATTTTTAAAATAAATTAATTAAGATTTAAATTTCAAACTTTTCAACACTATGAAACTCAATTGAAATTTATATATATATATATATATATAAAATGTGATGAAAATTAAAAAATCATAAAAGTATTTTAATTTTTATAACTTTATAAAAACAATAAAAATGAATTTTAACTTTACAACAAAAATATTAATACTTACTCTATTTTATTAAATAATGAACAATAATAAATAAATAAATTGAATAGAGATTGTGGTATTGCAGTTATGCCATTTTAATTACCTACTTGACATCTACCATGGACCTTCGTACATTTTAATTACCTATGTGCCATCTGCCATCAACCTACAAATTGTTAGAGAATAAAGAAACTCTAGGTAGTCTTGGCATCCCATGTTGCCAATCTCATAGCTAGTGTAGTTAATGCATTTATGATGAGGAGAAGATGTCGCATACCTGAAGCAATGACTTCTTTGTTGTTGGTCACTAACATTGCAAAACCTTACTCAAGTTCTAATTTTATATTTTATTAATCTGTTAGCTATATTCCTTGACTTGTTATTTGGTTAATACTGTAGTTCTAGAATTTAGACTCCATATGATGGATTTATGGTCATGTTCAAGGTTTAGTTTTTATTATCTTTTATATGGTTTGGCAGCACCTAATTATGGCCAAATATAGAGAATATAATCAATAATTAATCGAGTAGCTAGGGAAACAAAGTCTGTTGTTTACCTTGTATTGGATCAAAATGTAGCAGCTATAGTATGTTTCAAAGGAAAGTGGAATCCACAATGCAGGACCTACCCAAGGCTTCCCAACCTTCTCTGAAACATGCCATAGCCTTTTGTGTGTGAAAAAAACCAATATCCCTTAAAGAGAAGGGTGATTGTTGAAGGTATAGCTTGAAGTTTTATATATTGTAAAATGCATTAAATTTGAAAATTTAGAAGTTAAGAGGAACATTGAAATACTTGAGAAAGGAAATGTAAATGTGTTGTGTTGGATATGTTATTAATCTCCGTCGTAGGCATAGAGGGACTATAGAGATCGATAATTAGTTGACTTCATATTAGTTTGTCCTTTGACCACAAATATTTTCATAATCTTTATTGTTGGAGCTAGGGAACTAAAAACATTGATTTTTATATACTAAAAAGTACCATATATGTAGTGATTTGATTGGATAATAGGTTGGAGATCTTATTGTCGGCTTCGCTATTCCCAATGTTTGATATGTTAACATATCCATACTTTTTTATTGTGTACAATATTTTTGAATCATATATTTTTCGTATGTATTGCTTGAACGTGGATTAATGCTAGCATTAGTTCGAATGTTTGTCTTAGCATTTTCTGCTATCTAAATTTATGGCAATGTTTGATATGCTAGCATATCCAAAGTTTGTCCTTCTATTACATTCTCTAGTGTTCGAACTATTGTTACATAAATTATAATAAAATAATTTGGGTATGTCAGAGACCTGCCACATTGCATTTTTTTCTTAAATCTTTACAGAGCATTTCTGACAGACTTAAATGTTTACCTAACTGGCTTGACAGCGTTGAATGTTTACTTAGCAGGCTTGTTACAATACATTTTCTTTCATTTTTTTTATTTATATGCTTCAACTGCATTGTTGGTTCACTGGTTCATGCTTGTTTTTTGCATCTCCACTGATATCTTATTTGCTTGTTGTTGTTCTTCTTGTTTGCCTGTTCGTCTTGTTGCAGTTTGCATGTTTGGGGTTCTGCAACCACGATTGGAACTGTGTCATTTCTGGTGGGTTGGTTGTTCCTTGCTTCTTTGTTCATTGTTTGATGTTTATTGTTGTTTGATTCGAATTTGTAGGGTTGGGGTCCTGTGGCTACAATTGGACCTTTTGGTGCTTCTTAACTAGGTTGTTATTTGCTGCTTATTCTTGTTTGTCTAGGGATTGCAATGTTGGGGTGTTGCATCGGCAGTTAGATCTCTTGTTACATTGTTTTGCAATTGACTCTCCATAAAATACTATTAAGATAAAATAGCATACAAAAAAATTGCAGTCGATGTAAATTGCATCTCTTACGCGTTGAACCAGAGTTTGTTGGCCTGAAACTATATTTCATAGCTGGCGATATTTTTTCCATGGTTTATGTCTTACTATGGTTTCATAGTTATGAGAGTGTTTTTTGTTGTGTGAGCGATATAGTTGTTCTCTCCCTTTTTTTTTCCTCTTGTAAATTGTGTTTCTGGTTCTATAGTTTCTTAAGTTTTTGTGGTCATTTCGACCGAATGTCGTTCGATTGCATGCTTGGCTAGTTTTGTGGAAGCGGCTTCGCGGATAGGTGCTATCAAACTATGGCAGCTCGTGTTCGGTGTATACATCTTGCACCCAGAACTTACATGCTCTACAATTTGACCTCGCACTCCTCAAACTAGCAATCGTGCCTCTGCCTATGATGAGTTTGTCTATCCTACCTACATTTCCATACTTAGTCGAGTTTTCAAAGTTTGACTATTTTTTTCCATGGTTTATGTCTTACTATGGTTTCATATTTATGAGAGTATGTTTTGTTGTGTGGAAGAGATATTTGTTCTCTCCCTTTTTTCCCTCTTGTAAACTGTGTTTTTGGTTCTATAGTTTCCCACGTTTTTGTGTTCATTCCGACCGACCATCGTTCGGTTCCATACTTAGCTATTTTTGTGGACATGGCTTCGCCTATAAGTGGTATCGAACTATGGCAACTCATGTTCGGTGTATACATATTGCACCCAGAACTTTCGTTCTCTACAATTCGACCCCGCACTCCTTGAACTCGCAACCATGCCTATGCCTGCGATGACTTTGTCTATGCTACCTACCTTTCCATACTTAGTTGAGTTTTCAAATTTTTGTGGGTTCACGCCTTTTCGGGTTCAGAAAATTTAAAAGCAGTTGTCGCACCCCTCCGTCCCCGTGACCTTCTGCCCTTCCGAATAGACATTAATTATGCTTTCAAAAGTGACAACCAACCAGATAGGTTCGAAAATATTGTCTTTAATAAGCGGAAAGATCGAGGACATCTCCGATTAAAATGAATAGACAAGCGAATATTATGGGATTTGGTAATTTCTTTTGCCTGCATTTTGAATTTGCAAAAAAAAAAATGGCTCTTTTAGTTTTCTTAAAGGATTTAGCATAGTCCACGAACGTGTCACCCACAGAGGCCTTGACGTCATATCCCTCTTTAATATTGTGCATATCTTAGATGTCAGATTTGAGAATCTACTCGGATATGGGAATGTTAATACGTGTTATTAGTCACTATTCATCGTACATATTCGAAAAGATTGGCACTAATAAGAGAAAATATCGAGAACATCTGTCATTAAAATGAATTAACACAAAATCTACGAAAAATCATCCAGAGTTGTTTTTAAATACTTATTTCCATTTCTCTCTATCATCAAAGAGTTGCACTTTAGGGTGACTTCATTCTAATGTTCTTGGTCATGGACATGTAAGACAACTTAGAGATGCGATTGAGGCCCAAATGAAAGAAGAGAGACTGGTTTTATGTGATGCGAGATTTGAGTAAAAAAAAACTCAGTTATCCAACAGAAACTCAAAGACGAGGAAAAAAAAAGAACATGTATCTTCTGGTTGGTGTTATCCCTGTATTCGATGCTTTGGTTGGTTGAAAAGCCTTCCTGGAGATTTGTTTGTTGATATTCTTTGTTTTCTTGCTGGGAGTTGTAATGGATTTTCAGGTCATGTGCAAAATACCACTTCGTTGAAGTATATAGTTTCTTCCAACAACACAGATTTGGCAAGTGTATCGAGTTCTGCAGATCGCACAAGAATTTGTCTTCCTTGGGGGTGTCGCACTTACTGTGGCTTGCAAAATGGTTTGTGATGTTCGTGAATGATGCGAAATATTACTCCATTTGTGAATGTAACCAGAAGCGGGTAACAAAAACTGTATGGGTGGATAAAATGACATATTATCACTACGAAAGTTTTTATTTCAAAGTTTGTTGAGCTACTTCTGGGTGTGGTAATCGACTTGACAGAAATCCATGTTCTTTGTTAAATTTTGTTCATTTTCATCTGGATGTAGTTACAGACTCCACATATTTAGCATCACCTCTGAACATTCCAGACCTTTCTTTGGGCCTCCATATCTTCCACCACTATGATGAAAGATATATTTTGATCCAATCTGCAACATTTGATACACTTTCCAGACCTGTGTTGATGCGTTCTATAGAATTTGATACACTTGTCATACCTTTGTTTCCTGAAGAAGTCATGTACTTCAACAGAATAACATTTTTCAGCTAGGTTGGACGTTCCTTCCAATTTATTGTAATAAAACAAATAAGTTCAACATACAAATCTTCAGGCAGGATTTTCAACCAAACTAGTGATCGAATACAGGGAGAATAGCAGTCACAACATACTTGAATTTTTTTCCTGTCCCATAGCTAATGTCACATAAAACGACTCCCTGAACTTTGAATTGGGCTTGAATTGCATTTCTAAGTTGTCTCGAATGTTGATGGTCAGGAACATTACAAGGAAAGCACCTTAAACCCCAAGTTTTTGACAAAAGAGGGAAATTAATACTTGACAAAGAATGGAATTTTGAATAACCAGTTAATACAAGCATGCCATATCTGGAAGATACAAGCTATTCAAAAAACCGATATAGATATATTTGGCAGCACCAATTAATTCCAAGACCCAAAATTGATATTAAACTCATTTTTTATGGATAAAGGATTTGATCCTCAAGAAAACTGTCAACAAGCTTCATCAATGTACATATTTTTTATTGGTCGGTGGCAGGCCAAATCGCAATCATTGTGGCAAATAATCTCAGTTGTATTTTGTAACCCATCTTATTTGAATATAGAATAATTGCGGTTTTTTTTAATAGTGTTTTCCAATCTCTAGTATTGCTTTTCATTATATTTTCCACCTTTTTTCCCTATGTGTTGTTAAACATGGATGACAAGCTTTTCTTTCTGTTGCCCACTGCTTCAATTTAAATAAAGGTTACTTTGTTCATTTCTTACATTTTACATTGAAGAATAATTTGTCATAGGCCATACTTATGTGGCACCGACCCTATACTTAAAGAAATAAATTGGAGGACCCATCCTTCTTTCATTCTTCGGGGCCCATAAATAGAATGAATTAATGACTTACAACAAGGTAGCTCAAGTGTTGACAGCATATTCCTGTTCAATATCTTGCATATATTGCAGCTTCTTCTATTTGATAATATCCATGCATATATACTAATATGAGTACTATTGGAATAAATATAAAAAGTTCCTCTTGGGAAAAACTTAGGCAATTATCTGTCCATCGAGTCCCGGGTTTGCGATATTGAACAACTATGTTCCTTGTTCCATCATATACATCTTGCAGCCAAAGAGCTTCTGTGATATGTAATTTATGCTTTAACTGGTGATAACTCACCAGAGGTTCGAAAAGCTTGGCATTAATAAAGGAACGGCTGAATTTTCCTTAATTAATTATGAAGTTTTTAAGCATCATTTGTATATCCATATGTTTGACAAACGATATTGAATTCAAACATGAAAGCATCAGGATATTCAGTAGACAACCCAAAGAAATTTGGAAGAACAGAAGGAGGAATATTCTTCATTTTTATTTCATCTCCTAAGAGGGTTGGTGTATCGACAATTGGAAATGCAAATATAGTTTGTTCTTCTTCCTCCTCTTCATCATTTCCTCCTCGTGTTTCTTCTCAATGTGATTCATTGTCCTGTCGTTCTTTCCTTTCTCTTTCTTCATTTCTTTTTCTTTCTAATTCCCTTTCACGTTCTTGTCTTTCTCTTCTCTCCCTCTCTTGTTTGTCAGCTTATGACATTGTAAAGAACTCTTATGTAGTACAATCAGATACTTCTGTTGGAAAAAGAGGTTGTTCTATTTGTTTTTGTTTTCCTACAAAGGATGTTTCTGACTATGTTTGTTTCTTATTTACTTCCCGAGCCAACAAAATTTGTCTTTCTATGAGAGTTAACCTTTGTCTAGAACATTGTTTTTCTTCTAATTCTTCTAAAGTGATTTTTCCAGCAGTTGATGTAGTGAATTTGTTTTTCTTAGTTGTAGATGTTCTTGCTCCCATTGATGGTTGATTAGTTTTGCGGGGGTTTTGTTTCAAAAATCTACCTTTGTAATATCTACTTTTAGACATAAAGAAACATAACTAAAATTAAAAACTAAATTTTGTTTCTATGTTTTTATGTTTTTTTTTTTCTTTACTAGTTATTAAAATGATCTTTCTATGTCTATCTCTAAATGTGCCTCCCCGGAAACGACACCAAAATGTTGGGATCCAATCTACTGATGTAAATTAGAGTGTATTTGATTGTCAATCCGGTGTTTGTAAGACTTAGAGACACATCCAAAATGTATGGACTTAGAGATAAATTTAGTTCTTTAAATGGAAATAATTCAAAAGCTAATCTAAGTGTTGAGCATGAAAGAAATGCTATGCTTATTTACAGAAGGTGTATTCATAGATCTCTTGCCATTAATCAACAAGCTAAAGTGAAATCATTCAACTAATATTAAGCATTCAAATCAGTAAGCATTCAAACTAGTTTAGAGGCTTGTAAATGTCAGAAAGACTAAACCCTTTTACAAGAGATGCATTCTTTGCTTTCCCACATTCATCAGCAACATAACTAGTTTTGAAATCAAGTAAAACACAACAACATTACCTACAACAAAATGTAAATTGAACTAAAGCTCATACCAAAATTTACTTGAAAAGAATGAAAAAGGAGAAGTGTACTAGCTTGGCAAAGGGGGCCCTCCAGTGCTTCACTTGCACACCTAGATTTGTCTCAGTTAAGAAGGATCTTCCAGCAGCATTCACATAATCATCTCATAAACATCATCAAGAACAAAACACCAAACTAATCTCAAGACTGAAAATTCAGAGTTTTCTTCATTAACATCAAATATCATACTAGTCCATGTCTTGAAGTATTTATACAAGAAGTTTCAAACTAAAAATACTAAGAAGTCTCTTAAGATGATGATAAGATCCATAACATATTCTAGGAAAGTCGAATACCCCCTTCAGATCAATAAAATATGCATAAATCCCAAGAAAATCTAAAGTTGTCCATGATTTTATGCTGAAACAGGGTATTTTATGTTGAAGTGGCCGTGTTTGACTAGCGTTGACCAGGCACCTAGAAAGCTCGGATCTCAAACCTGATAGATATTCATCCATCCTTGTACATCAAGGATCATGACACACGTCTCTGATTTTTCCCAGTTGTCCTAAAAGTACGCGAACCTTGGGGCAATTACGAGATTTAGTTAAATCTTGTAATTTCTGATAAATTTTTAATTTTAATGCTAAAAATTCAAAAATTCAATTCTTAAGCTAAGGAATGATGAATGTACTTTGCATTGGTTGTTTTATGGAAAATATGGAATAAACTGAAGGAAAAATGGATGGTTTTGGAGACAGAAGTATGATTTGTGAAGTGAAAATAAGCATAAAATAGTACTCAACAGTCATTGCAAGGAATACAAGATGAATAGATGATAAGGAGTTTATCTCGTTCAAACCACAATGAAAATTCATGTTTTTTGTTGCGTTATATACATCTTGCAGTCAAAACTTTCATGGTTTCAATGAAATTTGTGAACCGAAGAGCATCCTCCAAATTGGGAGATCATTTGCATTTGAAACAGAAACAACCCATTAATATATATTAGTATGAATACTATTTTTAGTATGAATATTAGTATCCAATACTTAGCCAATTATCTGGCCACCAGACCCCAGGTTTGCAGTATCCAACACCTATGTCCCATTTTTTCGTCATATACATCTTGGAGCCAAAGAAATTTAGTTATCTACAGTTTATGCTTTTACTAGTGAGAACCCAGTAGGGGTTCGAAAACATTGCCATTAATAAACGAAAAAAAAAAAGGTTTTTCAACTGTCAGATACTTATCCCTTTTCCCCTTTTCTTTAACCCGTCCATTATCGCTTTTTGGTTTTATACTTAGTCTTCTTTCTATGATCGGGGGTTGCAGGGTTGGCGGGCTGACATATCTTCATCTCCATATGTATCTTCACATGACGAATCTGACCGACCTCTATTCCTTTCCATACTTAGTCAATTTTATGGCCGTGGTTTCCAGGTTGACGCATACGAACTCGCCTTTTCTTCTTCCTGCTCATTATCTCTTTCTGGATATATACTTAGTCACATTTCTATGATATCTGGTTCCAGGGTTGGTGCACTGACATGTCATCATATCCATCTATATCCTCACATGACGAATTCGACCGACTGTTGTTTCTTTCCATACTTAGCCAATTTTATGGTTGCGGTTGTCAAGTTGGCGCTTACGAACTCGGTTGTTTATTGTTCCGTTATATACATGTTACACTCAAAACATATATGATCTACAATTCCACCGTAGGTTCCTCGTATACATTAACTTCATTCAAAGTATCTTTCACTTCCTTCCATCCCCACCAACTTTGCATCCTTCCTGATATACATTAACTATGTTCTTACTAGTGAAAACTGGACACACTGGTACGAAAGAATTGGAGCTCGTTGCTCCACCATATACAAATTAACTACCGGACCTCAACATCGTCCCCTCTTCTGTGTTACACATTATGCATTCAAATGTTCTGAACTATACAATTTGGTTGTCGGGCCTTGTGTCCTCTGGGGAAACCTTGTGACCCTATTTTGGATCCTGGCGTTCGCGGGTTCAAGAAAACTCCAAGTCCTAGTCATTGTTTCTTGTTCTGACTGTCCTTGTACTTCTTTCCAGATATGAAACACTAAATGTTTAATACTAGAACAACATCATGAAACAAGCATAAAATAATAGTCATTAATAAGCAAAAGTTGGGACAACAACCATCCTTACAGAACTTGTCCAGAAACATGCAAAGACGATCTTGCTTAGCGAAAACAAGTCTCGACCAGTGTTTTCGTGTTCCGTACTTGCACACTTTTTCAATTGCGGGTTCCCGTATTGACGGCCTCAAAATTGTTTTTCAAATTTTGCGTGAGTTACAAACAGTGCCCGGAGTTCCACAATATACAATTTGTCTGGAGGAATATATAAAAAAATCTTAATTCTCCTCTTTTCCCCCACTCTATTATCCTTTTGTAGTTGTATATTTAATCACAACTATATGATCACGGCCTCATGGATTCGCAAATTGGCAACTCTTTATCTATATATTCACACCATCAGCCCAATCGACCATGGTCCCTTTCAATACTTAGCCAATTATGTGATCATTGGGTCCCGGGTTTGTGGCATCCAACACCTATGTCCCATGTTCCATCATATACATATTGCACCCAAAGAACTTTCGTGATTTGCAATTTATGCCTTTGCTAGTGAGAACTCACCAGGAGTTCGAAAGGATTTGCATTAATAAGCGAACAATAGATGTTCTTCTGTGAGATACTTAGTCCTTTTTCCCTTCTCTTCTTTCCATGTATTATCGCTTTCTAGTTATATACTTAGTTACCTTTCTATGATCGCAGGTTCCAACGTTGGCGTGTTGACATATCTGCATCTCTATTTATATCCTCACATGACGAATCTGACCGATTGTTGTTCCTTTTCATACTTAGTCAATTTTATGCCTGCGGTTGCTGGGTTGGTGCTTTCGAACTCTACTGCTTCTCGTTCTGTGATATACATCTTCCACTCAATTTGTTTGTGATCTGAAATTCCACTGCAGACTCCTTCATCCTTTTTCCCTTTTTTTCTTCCCGTGTATTGTCGAACTATAAAGTATGCACATGAGATTTTATAGAGCATGTACGGATTCTACATTCCATACATAGCCACCTTTTGGATCACGGGTTCTTGGGCGGGCGAGCTCAAAATTGGGCCTCCATTTTTCTATGCCCTACAAATGGCACCCATAATTCCGTGATATACAAATTGACAAGTCGACCTGCGGGCTGTCTGGCTCAACATTACTCTTCTATTGTTTTATGTCCTCCAAATAGCTCTCGTAGTTCCGCAATATACAAATTGACAGACAGAATCCAAGGCTAGAGAGGTCAAGATTTCCATTGTTTAAAGATGGTAATCCCTATCAACTATCTAACAATATCTAAAAACATTATTTTCAATATTAAATTAGCTCTTACTAGTGAAAACTAAACACATTGGTACAAAACAGTTGGCATCACACCCTTCGCAATATACAAATTGACTACCAGATTCTAACATCATTCGCTCTTCCATGTTACAGATTATGC